>CAIGRT010019876.1:0-21165 GCA_903798405.1 Fraxinus platypoda | reverse complement strand
TTCTAGGCAATTATTTTTCCTGGAAATCATTTTCTTTCCACCCATTTTCCACCCTTGCAATCAAACGGACCCTTATTGTTCTTTTCGTGCTTGTCTTCTTCACATAGGCTAAGAGGGCAAGAACCAACCCAGGTATTGAGCAGTGCTCGAGTGACACTTGAGATTCATGGAAAGCTTACATTTTAGCAGTGAATATGCATTTTTATGTACTAAATCAGAATGTTGGCTTTGTAAACTGTACCAGTGTAACTTATGGCTCCATACGTTCTTGAATCTGAGTCATGATCACATCAATTAGCCAGCCAGCCTAGCCCTTGATAAGATACTGATCCCTTGAGAAAAAATCACTATCTCTCATCCTCATCCTCATCCTCATCCTCATCCGTCCTCCTCCACCACCACCACCACCACCAACTATTTTTAGAAAATCAGGAGGAAAATATTTACCCCCTTTAACACTTGATATTTCAAGTGAAGTGACCAAGAGAAAAACGGAGTGAATCACTCAGAATTGTGCAATCTGAATGACTCAGAATTCCAAGCTCTGCAACTTAAATGACTCACTGCTCCAAAATATTGTGATTTGCGAGTGTGCCTCATCTCTCTCTCAAAAACAATTCTTCCTTCTATGAAGTTCAAACTCCCAACACAGAGACCCAAAACCCACCACATTTCTCCCATTTATCACCCTCATTTTGCATCTCTGTATCCAATATATAGATACATTGATTTCCACCAAAAACTCTTCACTTTTGTTATATTCTTCTTCAATTTTTGCATATCTCAATTACCAATGCCCCTCAGACACCTGATTCAGCCCTTTCCCTCTTCAATTTGCGTCTCTCTGAAGCCTTAGTCCTCGACGTATTAAACTATGAGCAAAAAGACACGCCGTCTTGCTTTCGATTGGGTTGGTCGCCAGCCCGATTTCTACCACATGAGAGCTACTTTTAATGCAATTCTTCTAATTTTATCCAAGGCCAAGCTGATGTCCCTAATGCTAGACTTCCTACAGAATTATATGAAACGGACGACTTTGAGGGAAAGAAAAGTGGGATTGGATGGGGAAAGACGGTGGTGGTGGTGGTGGTGGTGGAGGAAGCGGATAAAAAAAGTGATTTTTTTTCAATTTTTTAATAATTTATTTGGGATTCATTTCCACTATTTTATAAAAATTGGAAATATGGTTGCATTAGTTCTTTTCTTTTTATTTTATTGAAATAGGAGATAATATTTGTCATTTCACATCTTTTTATTGAAAAAATGAATGAAAATTAATAAAAATGACGTTCTCTGCAATGAAATGTACAAATAAAGGTGAAAATGTAAAAAAAATTATATAAAGTGTGGACGTTTTGCACTATGAACTTCAAATATATGGACGTTTCTATTATGTACATGTAGCACAATTTATTTATTTATTTTGGGTTTAGTTTCCAATTAATTTCTTTAATGGTTCTCATAAAACCTCACAGCGGACCTCTTTCTTCTTAGTGACAACTTTTCTACTATTCGAAGTAATGTACTTGAACGTATGTCAATAATATTTTGGTCGGCCGAAAAATTTAACCGAGACATTATTACTACAGATGATCATCAATCAATGTGACATGATTTAACAAGCAATTACATGTTAAAAATTTAACCGATATTATTGATCACTAAAGATTCATTTTTAAACTGCTGAATTCTGTAAGTAAAAGTGTCGATAGTCACAAAATATTGTATCTTTCAAAGGATTAATCAGCAGATTGTGTTTACGACAAACTAAAAGTAACAACACAATCAACTAAAGCTCTATTTGAGCTTCATTTTTCATGAGAATAGATTTTGTAATAGTAATTTTTTTGAAGAATGTATGATTAAAATGTAAGGAAAGATTTTAAGTTTTCAAACATAATTATATTATTGAAAAAATGTGTGATTAAAAATGAGTCGTGAAAAAATAAATTTGTAAACAATGAAGCTCAAATAAAGTCTTAAATATTTCACCTTCGAGTACCCCGTACACGAAAATATCCATGTTCGAAGGATCATGTTTCCACTCGCACCAAATACAAGAGCTGTAAAGTAAAACGAAAATATAAAAAAAAAAATTAAGAATAAAATTGAAATTAAACGAATAATTTAAGAAATAAAACACATTTTAAAAAAAAAATCTCAAAAATTTATATAGATATTCTGTAAGAGAAATTTTGATTTACTATTATTATTTTTTATTTGGTGAGCATGAAATGGGATGTTATGCCTTTCAGGTTAGAGAATGCTCCATCCGAGTATCAAAAAATTATGAATGAAACTTTTACTCCTCTACTTCTATATTGATAACATTAATTTTTTCACAAAACATTGATCACTATGAGTAAAAAAGTTATCTAATGCATATTTGATTAAAGATTCACCCGTCAACAGATTAAACAATGAATCCTATAGTTCTTTCAAAGAATAATGTTATTCATAATTATAATTATAGAACATCGATAATGTGACAGTCTACGTGGAATAATGAAATTGAACAGTTCAATAGAGAGATGTAAAGGATAATAGATTAACACGTTATCGATGTTCCATCAATCACGATGATAAATAGCATTTTTCAAATTATAATCCTCTTGAATGGTCAAAAGACAACAGAAGAATGTTGCTTCTTCTCTATAAAACAAACAAAAGAGTCCTCCATTCATTAAACCCCTCACATAAAACTGCAGGGAGAGTTGGAAATGGTCGGTAGTGGCATATCCTTTTTATACTCTTACATCAATGAATCAATATTACTATAACATACAACTCAAAAACACAAAACAAGAAATCTAATTTGCTAGTTTACATAATCTAGCATTCTCAATCATCCTACCCAAGAATCAAACCAACTATTAGAGATCTTCCAAGAAATGTAATTCATTGAGAGTTCACAATCCAATGCATGCTTGAACAGCAACGAAGAAACTATTAGACAAGCCGACAAATAATGCAAGGAGAGAGTAGTTGTAATCAGATAACTGAAAGGCTAGCCCATTTTCCGAGTTCATATGGATCAGCATAATAATATATCTTGATTTTATTTGTCAATGACAATCCTGTAGCCAGAGCCCTGAAGTCTGAATCATCTTGTTCTGCTGGGTCATCTGTGAATGAAGCAATATCTCCAAGAAGGCGAAATGTAATTCGCCGAGTGTTTATTTGTCGAGGGAAATCGAAGTACATGGGTGTCCCGGGCTTTACTTCTGGTAGCCGGTACTCAGCGATAGTGAGCATATCGTGGGGTTCCTGTGGGGATAAAAATGGAAGTTAATTTGTACAATGTAGATCCAATTAGTAAGGATGATGAAACATGACCACAAAAAAAAAATAAAAATCCAATGAAAATTCACCCAGTAAGAATGAAACACAACAAAACATAGACTAGGTCTTTTCTACTTCTGCACACTGGCTTCATCAATCTCTCCTCCTAGCAGATAAGATTTTAATCACTAGTCCAGAAGGCAGTGCGGCCAAAATACAAAGTAAACATCAAAAATATAATCCCTCATAATCAAAGTTCTTAGAGCATCTGCAAGAGACTCTTTAAAAGTGACATTTTTATTTTAAAGAGCAAAACCTTGGTATTAGGCTCCAATAGACTCTTTATTTTAACCTTTTAAAATAGAGGGTGGATTTGACTCTCTACCTTTGGAGAGTCAAATTCACTCTCTATATATATATTATCTTGATTGCATTTACTAAAATTGCAAGTTTCAGTGCCCCATTACTTAAAGTATTCATATTTATATTATATTGAATATTTTAGCAATTGACATCTAAAAATATACATATTAATTAAAAAATGAGGAAAAATGATAAATGATAGTCGAAAAATGTAAAATAAAGAGCAAAAAGTGAAGAGTTTGTTGGAATGTATTAATTTCTTTTTTTAAAGATGCTCTTTAAAAATAAAGTCTCACTTGGAGATGCTATTACATATTTCCCAAACTAAGTCCTACAGGGACATCACCAAGAAAAAAAACCGCACCCTCCAAACCCCGGCTGCCAACAAAGAAAAAAAACGTGTGCGCACAAAAAGGATAAAAGAAAATGAAAGAAAAGTAATATAGATATTTCCCAAGAGTTACAGAAAACCTGCAATGCTGATTGCAAACATAACTTCTCTGTGATATACAAAGTTCATCCCTCATCCAAAATAGTCTCCATTCCTCCATCACCTTTCCCTACCCACCTTCATCAATACCCAAGCTTTCTAGCCTCAAGTTTTTTGTTTTTGCTTCAACTTCGCTCCTTTCTTTTTATGAGCATTTTATTCTTTGTCTGCACTCTACCTAATCTTCACTGCCCATTATTAAGCTGGTAGCGGTCACATCATTACACCTGTTAGTCACTCCTATAAATTACATAAACTTCTTAATCCTCTTCCAACCCTCCTCATTTCTATTATTGTTTAAAGGCAACAGTATCATTTAGAGTCCAAAAGTGTTCATAAATACCAATAATCCGTCTTTTCTAAAACACCAGATCCTTTCTGCTGACCCCTTTCTCCAAGCAATCCCGTAAACTTTCCCACCAAGCTTTGTTTAGTTCCAGCATAGGAGAAGGCAGGATAGAAAATTTTAGGGCATTACAATAAAGGATTTTTACTTTTGGGGGTCTTTTATCAATTAATCTTGGTTTGAATTGCCAATGACAATTAATGGGGTTAAAATGAAGTACATCATGTCCACAACTTGGCTTGGACTCATTTCTACATTTTTTTGTGAAGCGAGAGAGAGAGAGAGAGCAAAGGAAAAAGATCACCATATTCCAGTCAGACCATCATCTTTGCAGCAGCAACCACCATTACTAGCCACCCCTCGCTTTAACCACCAACCTCCAAAACTATCACCTGGCAACAGTCGCCTCCCCAACCATAATCAGTTCGTCCTGAACCTTAAAATTCCACCAAATCAACCAGATTTGAGGTTTCTCTGACAAGAAGTGTACCCCCTATTGTGCTTGTCAGGATGGATGGTGAGTGTTCAAAAGGGAGACTGGATTTCATTATCATGGTGAAGTGGCAGGCAAACATAGGTTGAGGCAAAGGGAAGAGGGTGGTTGTTGGTGATGAACTGACTAACCATAACATGCAGATGAGTGGGGTAAAAATAGGGACGGGAAAATCATTAACAGGAAGGGTTTAGTTAAATAATTAGAAAAATATCACAGGCAAAGTAGTATTTTTTTCATTATCCAAGGTTGGATGTAATATCAGCCATATTAAGTTATTCTAATTGATTAACCATACCTTCTATTCCAATGTAAGATTAAAATTGAACCCTAGGATATTGGGTATCAGTTGAGTGAACCCAATATTACACAAGACAAATATATTATCTTTTTAAGCACTAGTTGTTGCTCCAATTCTTGGGCCTTATGCATAACAGATATTTTGTCTTTCCTGATAAGGTAAATAGTTTTTGGATCACCGAACTCCAATGAAGCCCAAAGGGTCTCTTGACTTTGTAAATTTTGAACATTTTTTCAGATAAGAAAAAATCGATAAGCAGAGAAATGTTTCAACAATACCTGAAGGGCAGATACTTGAATATACAATACAGAAGGAGATGTGAGCCTGTCTTCTAAAAGGTACGAAAAACAGTTTCCTATATTTTCATCAGGAGAAGGTGAATGGGTGACTCGGGGCTTTATTGCACTGAAACCATCCAGACGAAATCCTGCCAGCATGGGTGAAGCTGGGGATAGAAATTGCTCCAGAACAAGATCATTGTTGATTAACCTTTCAGCCTCAATTGGAACCTGAAAAGTCACAGTAATCATACATGAAATATGAAAAGAATTCTAAATATTCAACACTCGTGAGAAACACAGGTTTCACCTTGAATCTGTTCAACTGTGGAGCTCTCTCCAGCCAGTTCCTCACATTTATTTGGTAAGAACTTTGAGACGATGATCCTATTTCATTCCTAACTGGGCTTCCAACCACTATAATTCTTTTAGCGTGAAGGCATGGATCACTATCAACAGGTCCCCCAAAAGAGGCACGTCTGTTGAGTTGCGAGAAGGGATTTTCATCCATAGACAAAAGATTGAAGTCTCTCTCAAAATTGACAGAACTAGAACCAGTTCTCTGAAGACGCAAGGTCATCCATATAATGCGACATCGAACAGGATTCCTGAAGGAAAACCTTATATGTCTAGGCACTTTGTCATCTTTAAATGACTTCTCTGGCCCACAAAGATCAGGGGAAGATGTTATCAGAGGGCGGATGTCCCATTTCCCTGTACATGATCTCTCTTCCTTGTCAATTTTATTGCTCGCCCATATTTGCACCTGTGTATATAGTAGAAGCACAATTTTAGTGAATAATAAACTGCCGTCAGACTTCAGTGTTTAGTCATGATCCTTGATTTGTGAACCAGAGAATTATTTATGAAATCAATGAATGTACATGTAATGAACATCTTCACAAAATAAACAGGGTTCTAGAGATTTTTCATTGATTCTAGGTAACCACCAAACTCACATTCTAGTGATATGAAAGTCTGCATAGAGGGAACTTCCATAAACATCCGTTAGCATACTAGACCCGGTAACCCTCACAAACACTATTTTGTTGCAAGCACAATAACATGTTTAAATAAAATGGTCCAATAACATTATCACGTCGCTAAAATATTTTCTTAGATTTTTTTCCAGCATCTGCATATCAACCACAGCACAATAGAGATTTAGTTTTCTTTAACTTATCCATATTCCTCTTCACTCTCCCATTTACATCAGATTTGTCACTTTTTTATTTCTTATTTTGGCAGAAGCCTTCAGCTTCAATTTGATTCATCCATTTATTTTCCACTATATAGGAAGAGGTGAAGGATCGAACCCACTTATACATTTAAATGTTAATTACCCAAATATACAATAATACTTTAGAATAGAATCATAGCAATTATATGACCAAAGTAGGGAGAATATGCATTACAGTGTCTAGAACTGCATGTTGGTTTGGCGCCATTGTTAGTGACCAACACAAAAGGGGGGAATAGCAAAGAGATAATAAACAATTGCACAACCAACACTTTTGTCCATCAAGCAGAGACTTGGCAGTGGAGTTTTACAAAACTGTTTTAACTGGGAATTCCTCGAAATGTTAGAAAACTATCCAGATTTGTAATAAAAAAGGCGCAGCAGGACCTTGCAGATTTCCCGGACCCTTAATGGGAAATCTTCAATAATATCCCAAGAATGAGGAATGAAAGAACTACAGGATTCTTTTTTGAGCTGTAGCCATATATTCGCCTTCCTTTTTATATCATTCCTTAAATCCTCTTACATGCTATCCATGTTAAGTACATTAGCTCAACCAATGATAGAAGGAATAGGTTTGTTACACACCAGATCAAGTGGCTTTCTCGAAAAAAATTGCGCAAGAATATTGAAGAAAAAGACTCCCGGCGAGTTGGTTTGGTATAAGCAAAACTTATTCCTGGCAAAAATTTCGTTTTAGCTTTACCTGACCGCATGGGTTGGAAATCTATTTGTCCTTGGTGTTAGTGTTCAACGGAATATGAATGTTTTGTAAAATATTTTACCACAAGGATCCAAAACTCGTCTTTCTTCATTTGCACTCGTGTTGTCATTTGAGCCCAAAGCTAGTGGTTCTCCCCTAAATGCGTTAATCCACCAAGTCTTGGAAGAATTAGAGTCCTTTTAAGAGGGAAAGCATTATTTGGAGAAAACATGCAGTGCAATGTGACCTGTGAAATACGGACACGGACACACCAACACCAACATTTGATTTTCCAACAAAATAGGACATATGCATGCCAATTAGAATTCTTTAGAGTTTTATATTATATCTTTATATTATTCTTTTTTTTTTTAATAAAACCATTATTTTTAACTTTGATTTTTAGAAGTGAAATCTTTTGAATTAGAGAAGTGGTTATTTGATGTATTAAATAACTTCGGATTAAACTATATATTACAACTGAAGAGGAAGAAAAATGCAAATTACTATATAACAAATTCAACATGAAGTTAGTAGAAATTTTACTTCCATTGTTTTGATTTTTTGCATAAATGTTTTAACTACTAAAATTAAGGACAACTTGGGCACTGAGTGAGCAACAATCTTAAAGGCTATGAGAAAACCTAAAGGCTGGTTTTAGGTATCTTAGAGAAGTGTTTAAAATCTTCATACAGGGTGGGGAACTTTACGGGGCGGGTTTGGATGAGGGGCCATGTTGGTTACTGTTATGAGGCCTGATACTATTATATGTCTTGCGGAATACGTGAATAATGACAACACCTCTAGGGAATGAGCTAGTGAGACAAACACTCCAAGAGCCTAGTGTAGTAACCCATATAAAATGGGTAATTTCAGTCTTGTGGCGAAGGTTCTTTGGCTTATAATATGAAGTTATGGGGCGACGCCACAAAGTGAGCAAATGGAGGTAAGATTTTGACGGGTGAGGATATTGTCTACGGTGTGTTGAGGATGAATATGCTACGATTGCACTTCAAGCCTGCCTTGGACTAATACGTGGCCCTACTCAGGCGTGGCAAGAACAAGAAGGGCTTGAGGAGTCACAAATACAAAAATCGTGTTGTGGGCATGCACCAGTGACCCTCAATGCTTGAGACGCATTACAACATGGGAGGTGGAACCTTAACAAACATGAGCATTATAATTGGGATAGAGTTATGGCATCAACCATGTATGCGGCGTTCATACTAGTAAGTTTTGAGGGCTCAAATATACAACAGGTCATCATTAGGACTCGAGATGGGAGACAGGCTCGCCTTGAGCTAGGAACAGATGGGGCTGCAAGGGTGATAAATGGTCTTCTGTAAGATTTGAAAGAGTTGGCCCATGACACACAGGCATGGCACTTTAAATGGTTTAACAAGGAACCTATTAGTGTGAAAAATATTTAGCAAACCACAAAAAACTTGTACAACGGCAAATAACATACAACTACACTATACCTCACCAGAACTTGTTTCCTAACCCCAAATTCAAAAAAATAAAATACAATAAAATAAAAGGGAAGAAGCTCTCCTCTTTCATGAGAATATCCAGATAAACTGGGCATTGTTAATGTAAAGTCACTAAGTGATGTATGATAATACAAAAGATACCAATTGCTCTCTAACTAAAATGGAAAAAATTGTTTTGTGCTGCAATTTTAGGCTTCTCTTATTACATTTGATGTCTATACATTACATGGCAAAACTTCTGGTAATGTTCATTTACAAGAGAGCTGGGCAGAAAATATACTTACAGTAGGAGCATCGGACATTGAATAGCCACATGGACTAACCAGAAGGACAACGCCGGAGACATCAGAGAGATTACTAAGAACAATGACAAATTCAACTGATGATGTACTGGAGGGAGCTTTCCAATATGACTCTTGTGATCCAGAATCCAAGGGAGCAAGCAACGAAAACAATGGCGCTGATCCTGCTGCTGTCTCAACCTAGATAACATAAAGGCACATATTCAACCATCCTATCCAAATCATGCCTGGTCCTGATGCAGGATAGAAATTCCATTTTGACTAAAAGAAGTTACTTTCATGCTAAACTAATCCCACTTCATTTGAAATTATTTTACTAGTTCTTTTCATAGACGGTTTAGGAGTTACTTAACTAATTTGTTTTTCCTAGTTGTTTTAGGTTATCTTATTACTTTATGACCTTTTCATGTATTAGGAACAGACTTGTGTTTCCATTAGAACTAAAATAACTTTGGCCGAGAAACTTCCAATTTTCTGAGCCATGAAACAAAAAATGCCCCTTCTCACAATTTTGCATGGATCACAAGTGCAACTCAATTTATCATTCAATCTTAAAAGTATATTTCTACCCTTTACTTTGCTCTTACATCACGTTCTCTTTTGTTGTAATCAAATAAATGGAATTTTCTAACTATTTGACATTAGGAAAAAGAAAAGATGCTAAGAATAACAATAAAACTGTTTAATCACTGTTGGACAAAATCATCATAATATCAAACGATAATCTACCTTGTCTTGAGGTGAAGAGAGAGCATTATAATTCTAAATCTAAAGGGCAAAAAACAGTAAGCTGAGAGATGATTGTAGACTACTAATCCTGAATACTTGATGAGGAAAATGACATGCTGAATACCTTAAAATCCATAATGTAAAAAATGGATATAATGCTCTATTTAACTACTTGGTTTTGTATTCAACTATGAAAGCAACTGCTTAGTTCAAATGAAACCAAAATTTCTTCACTAATAAGGAAATAACTGAATTAGAGACAAAAATCAAACTGAGGCAATGAAAGTTCGGTACATTTTAAATGATGAGATGCATACAAAAATGTGATTGGATAAAAATCGGAAAATATTCAGAGCAATACCGAGTGTAAAAAGCTAGCCAATGGAAACTCTGCAAGGGATTCCTCTCCATTCATTAAGCTGTGTAAGACCTTAGTGGTTCCCTGACTGTTTAGATTTCTTTCAGGAAGAAATTTTCTCGAGGACAATCCCATGACATGGTTCAGGGCGTCCTCTGCAGCAGCACCTGCCCGAGTTGTTCTTCGTTGGCTAATTAAGACCCTAACATAATCCAAAATCAATGCATCAAGCACAATTTCATGGCAACATTGTTTACAAATAACCCCATCAGGTGCCGCCGACCGATTCGAAGATGCATCACTTGAATATCCATGAACTGATCCTCCGTGGCTACTTGTGCCATTGTAACTTGGAATCTGCCTTGTGTTGGAAGTTGCTAGTAGAAGAGCTCCTTTTCCAGCACAACAAACTTTACAAACCTTTCTTCCACAATCAGAACACAAAAATATAGATTTTGAAGTCGTGGAAGATGATATAGAGGATATATGTTCCCCCAACCTAGTTTCAGCACGAACCTGACACATGCCACCATAACAACTCTCTCCAATGCCTGTAAAATTCCAGAAATCTATAGAACTTTCATCAGCAATCTCAAGACCAATTGAAGCAGTAATTTTGTCTTCAAGGAAAGCCTGCCCAAGCAACGCAAGAGTGCTCGCTACTCTGCATAATCTTCCAAGGTAAGATTCCTCAAGCAATAAATTTGGATTTATAGTCGCAGGATCGATGCTTATTGACATGAGGGCTCTATCCCTACCGGCAGCAGACAGATTCAGCCGAAAACGTTCTATTTCAAGTTTCATAGCTTCCATGAAACCCAATTTTCTTTCCTGCTAATAAATTTGACACATAAAAGGAAAAAAGAAAGATTAAAATGCATAACAAAGTGCAACTGAAATACCACCAAACAATTGAAACTTGAGAGCAAGTCAAGGGAAGAGTTCATGAGAAGCTTAGCTTGTCAGGCTTCCATAAGATGTCCAAATATGCCTAATTCTTGAAATAGGATATTCATTTCAATCATAATAATTGATGATTACAGAGAGATAATACTGAGGAAATGACAATCCACAAGCCAGTAGAATCCATTTTGGTGTTGGGAGGTTCCATATCTTAATCTATATCTTCCATATTTTTTCATCTATAAGCACTTGTCGAATAACCAAACAGTCCAAGTGAAACACTTGATAAAGTTACCTTTTTGTTTTACTGTAACAAAAAGTAGAATAAGCAAGAAATTTGTGTACTTGAATAAGGAACCATCTGAAGTCTGAGCAAATCAAAGCAAAATGTCGTGGTATCTAGATTATAATTTTAGAAAGGGAAATTACCCTAATGCTAACTTTTTATTGATAAACCACAATATGTCACTTCAGTCTTCAACTGAAAATATCTAATATCAATGAAACATAATAAAATTGATTAGAACACCAAGATATGTTCATGTCACAAGATTCTCAAAGAACAACAAAAACTTGACAGTACAAGGGGATAAGCAGGTGGTAATTAGACATATTTTACCAATAATCAGCATAGAAATATACCATATGAGGTCCTACAATGAGTCGGAAACATTTTATATACTCTTGAACACCGCTGTCCAACGGTCCATGAGATGGAATTATCTTGGACTCTTTATTTTCATGAACTACCGGCGGAGTGGCAGCATCATCCAAGAAGTCAAGTAAGTCACTTCCCTCATGCACAAGGGTTCCTGTCACTGATTCAGAAATTGATTCTGGAATTCTTTCTCCTGTTAAAAGGTCCACTAAATTGGTAGATGTATCTACTTGAACTGGAGGTGGCTCTTTATTACTTATCATAGCTCCAGCGAAGGGATTGGTATCTGTCTGAGAAAAAAAAGGGTTGATTTCCTTCTGGTTAATATTGTTGCATTCACTTGACCTATCAGCGGAGCCTTGACAGGAAAAAATGGATCTCCATGGAAGAGGCACTCCAAGGATCTCTACCTGCATATTTTCAACTAACAAACATTAACTTGTAGTTCCTACGGATGGCTAAGAGCAATTATTCAGAGTAAACAACAGCAAAATTTGCAAAATATCATTTATTTGTTCAATTGCTACTTTTTCCTGACGAGATGGACTTTTGGTTCATTGTGATGTTGGCATAGGCAGATCTACAGAGAAGGCCAAAAACAATGCAAGTTGATGCAAATAAATGCAGATAGGCAATACATACATGCATAAACAACTCTGGGTTAGCATTTGGAGGATAAAGGTACACAGTTACAACTGCAGAAGTAATTTTTGAACTAAAGCAAACCAATGATATAATGCTTGGACAAATGCTTTTATTGCCATAAGTCATAATTTAATCACAGTACAGAAGAGATACTTAAAGTAGTCAAGCTTGTTTGGTATTAACAGAACCCTACGATGATCTGGGAAGACAGATTTAGCACAACCGATCAGAAGATATGAGATATGATAGAAAAATGATCTGGTGATATTTTCAGGGAAGTAGATGATGTTAAAACTAAACTGAAATTATAGTCAGATCTTTAGTTTCTTCCTTCAAGTGTAAAAGGAGCATTCTTAATTTAGATAACACTACTCTATTTTATATCTCAAACCAAACCTCCCCCTACCCTCTACACCCCAAAAAAAGAAAATGACACAAAATGAAACTGAAAAGGAAAATATATTTCATTTTGTGAACCATATTAACCATTCAGTTGTTTTATTCCCAATCCATCCAGACAAAATACGCATAAAGCCATTATGTTTGAATATGTATAATTAGAAGTGGTCCTTACAAACTGGTCACGTGCAAGAAAGAGATGGCCAGGAAATAATGTTTATTTGATTTGTACCTCACCAAGTGTCATTGGGCCTTGTCCAGCCACAGCAGGATAAAATGTAAGTGCAACAACACGAGTTAGGAAGTCCAATTTTCCTTCTAGTTCTTCAAAATCATACAATAGGGAAGGGCTAGAAATTTCTTGTGCATGTAAACGTGCACCTGCACCAGTAACAGCCATATCCTCCGCACTAACTGCTCCTGATAATGGTATCAGAATGTTTGTCCCATTTGAACATCGAGGTATAGAAGCTCCCTGTAAAGAAAGTCAATATCAAACTAGAAACAATAAGATTGAAACACCGCTAACTATGTTACAGAACACAATAGTTAATAAACACTACATTCTTCTGATTGCACAAGGCAATACAAAGAATTATAAGGGTAAGACTGCTTATTTCAGAAGAGTTGAAACTTGAAACAGACTAGTTCGCAACAATACTAGTTCGTCCACTATTAGGTTCTAATACCAGGAACTATTTCAGTATTTCCTTACTAAAGGAAACCCAGGAAAGAAGTTTTAGACAACTCAAATAATAACAATAGTACCTCCCCCAAGTCTCCAAACTATCCAACAAAGTATGTATACGAGTAGGAGATTATTGAAGATTCAAAACAAGAAACAAAACAAATTTTCCTACATTCTTATTCCTGGATTTCCCTCCAATATATAGAGGCATATAGGGCTCCTTCAGTTGGAGAAAGTATTACACAACGATAGGTGCGAAGGTGCTATTTTCAGCAAAATACAGCATCCAGAAAGTTTATCTTTTACCAATACTACAAAAGTTATCTTTAATCTTCCAGCCTCCAGAATTAACACCGGGGGAGAGGGATTAGGGAAAGCAATATAATTCATCTTTTTTGGCGGAAACCCTTCACCACCGAGAACTTTAGAGAAGACACGGAAGAATTGGCATTGCCCTCCTACGAAGTTCCAGTAAGAACACTTAAATTGTTCAATTACTATGGCCAGGAAAAAATTCCTTCATAATGAGTAGGCTTGCATCATTTTAAAAATATTGTTTGGAAACATACTATGAATCCATAAATGTTCTCAAGTCAAACAATTTGCTCCCCTCCCCAGACCACCAAAAAAAAAAAAAGGCCCAAAATGGTGAAACTAAGACAGAGATTGTGTCATAACATTCAGAAACCTTTTATATTTAAGTACACTTTATCTAAAAGTTTGGATTGACTTGTTCCTTTGGAATACCATCACTGAAACAATTTCAATTGAAGGTTCAAGATCGCATATGCATTCATACGCAAGAGCACCTCTTGTTCATACAGATTTTCTTGGTTTGCCCTCTTGGCTCTTCATAAATACTTTACCTCTCTCTGAACATTTTGCTGATTACTTCCCCACCAAGTCATACACAAAATTCAATGTATTGAATATTGAGTCTTCTCGGTTGGTCCACTTGGCTCTTAATTTCAATATATACAAACACATATACTTGCACACAACCATACATACATACATTTCGTTTAGTTATCACAGGATAATCTGTCAATCCACTTCATAGAATAAGTGGGTAAAAAGAGAGTAAAATGAGAGCAATGAAAAATTGAAGCGACTAATAACAAGTTTGCCCTCTTAAGTTACGGCAGGAAACAAGTTCCTTGGCAAACATGAGAAAATTAAATTTAGCATAACAGCCAAATGGTAAACTTCTGTTAAAGTAAGCAATTATACAAAGACTACTTTGCACATATACAAATAAAAATAAAAAGAAGCTTGAAGTGAAAAAGGTCAAACATATTTGAGAAGATCAGTATCTGCAACAAATACCAGACCTCAAGAACAAGTCCAAGTCCATCCAGATAGCGCCCAGTTCTCACATCAACTGTTGATGGAAAAGTAGAATCATCAGCACCATGTACAACAGTGAGAAGAAGCTGACAAACATGGCAAGGCTCCCCAAGATAAATAAAGATTTCAACCACATCTGCAGCCTGTGCAGAAACCTGCTTGAATGATATATAATTAAAAGCAAGTTCAAACTTTTAAGAATTGTAGGTTAAAAGTTATTCCAGAGAAGAGTTTCTAACAAAATTTACAGTGGAAAAGCATATCTAATTGCAATAACAAGGGCTTCATGACACCAAAACATAAATTCGGTACCCATATAAGATCTTTTCTTTTGAAACTGAGAAGACTGTCTCCGCCATCAGAAGATGGAGACACGCAGGAAACTGGCTTTAGAGAACACCCAAATGGTCGAGACGGTACCTGTCATCATCAGCATGAATCATGAGATACTTCTAGTTGCAGAATGAAATTGATAACATTTTGCAGAATGCTATATGACTGTCAAGACGGAAATCTGCGGAAACTAGAAAAAGAATATCTCAAACTAAAGTGACAGCTCAGATAAGATGGCTTTGAAAGGGATTTGCAAGTTAACCTGTTATTTTTTCCTCGTTCAGTTTCCCAACCAGACCTCACTAACCACCTTCCTTCTACAACCTTAATTACAGGAAGTTAAATTTCATTGGTAATGGACATCAAGACATTACAAATACAACTTGAGAACTATTTTAGATGCATCTCTGGACATCTTTTTTTTATTATGTGAAGCTCAAACATCATAGCCATATCACAGAAATAAACTCCAAGCCAACTAATATTAGGTTGAGACCCCAGCTACCAAAGATTGTCAAATGAATAAATCAAAATTACATTTCATGATTCAATTAAAATATAATATAACACTCCAAATAATGTTTTTCAAAGGCTTAACAAGGAGAATTTAAATAGATGCAAGACTTGAAGGAAAAAAAAAACTTTTCTTATCACGCGTATCATATTGAAAATGACCATCTCATCTAAAAGCTCAAACTATTATATATTTCAGCACAACTAATATTATGCCATGTATATTTCATACATGCATATTTTAAAATACCCCGCATTCTACTCATACCTACAACCACGATGAAAAATTAACTAAAGCATTTTATAATTTTTTGGAGCGCTTAACAAGAAGAGGAACTCGTTACAAGATAATAAAAACATATAGAAGATATTCACTCTCAGTTCAGTGAAAGATCATTATGAAGTCAATGCCAGGGCCTGGTGAGAAATATAAAAACTAAAATTTAATTACAAAGGATCACCTAGAAAAACTTGTTAACTTAACGAAGATACCAAAATTGTAAAAGTTCAAGAAACAGAAACTAATGCATCGTTGTTCAGAGTTTAGATGACTGAATTGAGGAATAAAAAGAGGGGGAAGGAGTACTGTACTAAAACTAAAATTTTGGAATGCCAAGAACCTATGATGCTCGGACTCATGGTAGGTTATCAGGTACGAATAGGTATCTAAGTGTCGAATCTTTTATTATCCAAATTTCGGACACGGGTTCATGAATATGTCTTTCAAACTTCAATTTTTTTTACTAATCAAAGATGTCATTTTAAATAGAGTAAAATCAATTGTTCAAAAAGAAGAAAATGAGAATTGAATAAGGGATTAAGACGAATAAAATAGAATTTTAAAGTTTAGTTTTTAATTATGGAAAGTTAATTACTAAATGTTTATATAAAATAAAAAATGAGGGACCTGATTGCAATTTGAACTTAGTGAAACACTAAATAGCATTATATAAAGCTCATTTTCATTTTATACAAAGAAAACCCTAAACTATCGATATAGAGAGGGAAAGAAGGAAGAAAAAGGGAAAGAAAGAAGAAAAGAAGGGAAAACATAGCGCCGCCGCCTTCCTCCACCCTTTCGGGGACAGCTCTAGGTTTACAGAGAGTAGAAATGGGAAACAAGATAAAGGAAAGAAAAGGAAAGGAAAGAAGAAGAAAGAATAAAAAGAAAGAAGCAGAAATGGCAAAATATCCCGTTGAAAGTTGGAGGATCCGACACATATCCATATCGTGTCGACACGGGTACTTTGTTCATTTCAAAGAGTCCGAGCATCAAAGCCAAGAACTACCTGACTCATGGATAGAAGATTTAAATCACAATGAAAAATTAATTGCTTAATTTTAGTAATCACATACACGTAAAGGATGGATCATAGATGAAGGAAGATGCTTGAAGAGCCTTAGTCCAAGAAACATCTCTAATTGCTTTTGACGAGTGCTATCCACAATCGCGTTCTTATATCTTCTTTGCAAAGTGATTTTCATATTCTGTGCAGCAGAAAACTGCTTGAACTTTCCAGCTTCCTCAGTAAAAATGCTAAGAATTTGACTGTGCATAGCTTTGGAACCAGTATATAATGTTGCATGAATATCACCAGCGACTAAGAAAAGATCAGCTAATTGAGATATTGGAAACAAGATTGTTGATCTCTTAAACTCCTCAAATGTCATGTCAAACCTCTTCCAAGGTTTGTCTGGACAAGGATGATTCCATGTTGTGGTCTTAGTGTTGTGATCAATATAATATGTTTTCCCAGTCACAGCATCAGATCGTTTCTCCCAGCCAGGTGGCAACGGAGCAACATATCCAACATTGTTACCAGTTGACTGATAACCATATGCCCAATCGCTATCAAGAGATATGCCTAACCGTCTACATTGCTCCATAAAAACCTGAAGAGCGCCAAAGAAACTAGCAGCATTTGTTCTATCCAAAGAATCCGCACAATTGAAACGTATTACTCCATTTTGGTGTGATCTTAAGCAGAAGGCACCATCATAGTCATCGTTGTAGATTATTTCACCTTTGCAATTATTAATCCGCTGACGAGTGGGCAGATAATCCCCCTCAGAAATGTCTATAGAAATTGTGGGCGCTTTTAGAAGATACCAAAGTCCTTCAATTGTTTGCTGTTCTCCTTTCAATTTAATACTGGCATGCCAATCATAATTTATCAAGCGCATTCGAGTATAAGGAAGTTTTCCAGTAGAACGAATATAGTTTAATGATTTCTCAAAATGCTCGACTAAAATAGATTCTGATTTCCCTTCACCATTTCTCAGCAAGTTGACACACACAATGGGAACCAAAGCACTTTTCTTCTGATTCCCACCAAGACCTTCATCGAGGTTTCTTGCATCATATCTCTTGGTTAACCTCTGATAGTATTGGGCACTTCCTTTATAAGGATCCCGATCTGAAACATATATTTCTGCTTCTGCAGCTGTTATCTTTAGCTCTGCACCCCACCAGATAGGAATTGTGCCTCTTCGCCAAATGTACGTGTTGAAAGGTACACTTGTACCGTCTCTTCTGGGAACCCACACAAGTTGCTCGCACTCAACTTCATTGCCTGTCCATTGAACAGGATAGAGATGTAGACGGGAAAAAGACCAAAAAAATATATATATATCAATGATGGGTGGCAGTGAAATTATATCTACAAAAATAGGATATAATAAATGGACAAATCTGGAAATGGAAATAGTGCCAGCTATGTTGGTGAGGAAAAGAAACTATAACAATATCTTAACTGATAAAAAGTAATACTCAAAATTGATGCACTAGCTCAAGTATTGAATTAGACGTGCTATAAAAAATACCAATGGGTGGAAAACTTAAAGGTCAATTTTTTATAAGAAACAGGAAATTTTTATTGAAACATATAAACAGTACAGATACGAGGACAAGATGTCCTCTAAATACTAGAACCAATCACAGAAATTTACACCATATTACACCATCTATCTAAAATAATCAAAAGTGAGATCCCATATGCAATCCTATTCCACATGCAAAGTCAGATCCCGTATGCAATCCTTGATCTCTTTATCTATAGACATCAAAAGCGAGATCCCATATGCAATCCTATTCCACATAAACCCAAAGTCCATAATAACAATTGAATTTACTAGCATTCCTTTCCAGCCATAAAACCCGAAAGATAGCTAAAACCCCAGACGTCCAGATACTTTATCTTTTCCTGGACGAACCAAAACCACCATAGTACTGAAACACCAAGGAGAAAATGCTCTAAGTGTCACCGAATCAATTCCATCTTCCAATAGAAGCTTGCATCATAACCATGAGCACAACTACAATGTAACAAAATCAATCGATTGATTATGGCATAAAACACATCATGAAAGAGACAAAATATATAAGGTTGTCTCTTCTTTGTATACCTTGGTTTTTGCAACGAACGCATCGCATAGTCTTTATTACTAGGTGGTCCCTAGAACTTCACTCCTCTCGAGTTCAGAATTGCCTTCATGATTATTGTTTGGCAGCTTAGACTAGTTTGGCTCACAGAAGAAAGGTGACTCGACTTTACTGCGACACCACAACCCTTATAGTGGAGGAAACTTTATTTAGAAATGGCAGATGTTCCTTACCAAGAACCTGAACCTTAACTTGAACAAATTCAACACTGAGATCGCCAAAAAAAAAAAAACAAATACTCTCTTTCAATAAATTCTTAGCAATGGGAATCTTCCCTGCACTCCACCTTCAAATTTTGATAATAATCCAGTTCTAGCCACAGACCTTCATGATATTGTTAGTAAATAGCACAGAAAATGCGTTCATGGTAACAGTAATCTTGGTCTTTATCTCATAAATTTGGGCAGCATCCCTAACATTGAATATGATAGTCTAGCTGCCTGCAAGATATCCTTGGTCATTGTCAAGATCATGCACATTCCATTGATCTCCAGTTGCATTGAATTCCACAATCAAGACATAATCATTGACTCCTCTTCATGCCAAGTGCCAATATTTTGGATCATACTTGACTGGAACAGCTCCAAATCTTTAATCAAATTACTTATTTTTTTATTTTCCCTCCGAAATGTTTGCATGAATTGAGGTCACACCAAGTAATTTAGCCATTGAGTTCAAAGGAGCACAATTTGGTGAATGGGTGACTTATGAATTGTCACACATTGGAGTGTGAGCAATAATTGTGGATTGAGGGAACAAAAATGTTTTATTAGCAGTCATGCAGGTTGAGATTCAGAGAGAAAAAAGGCAAAACTCTGCCACCGACAATGAAGGCCGTGCTTGCATGATACCACGAAACAAATTATAATTTGCAGATTCTACAATACAACATGTCCAACCTTCATAACTACCTAACACTGGTCTGTGAAACATGGATTAGATAAACGAAGGAGAAAAATACTGAATTGGAAATCAATCACAGATCTTTCGATTGATTTAAAATTTGCCACCCACACCCCGATCATTTAGCTATTAAGCTATTAATCTTATCCACAAGAAATAAAGGACTGCTCAAATCTTCTATTCTTCGATTCCAGTACTGAAACTAAGCTTCTGTCAAAGATATACATCATGATGGGGGTCACTTACCTAGCCCAACGAAGTGCTAGGTCACTAAGAATTTAGAGCTGCTAGGCTTGTGGTTAGAGGTGGTTTCTGGGTTTGTTTGTGGGAATTGTTATAGAAATTTAGTTTGCTTGTTTTACAGTTGATGTTAATCAAGGAATGATAGCATTTCTAGGTTTGTTCGTTTGTTTTCTGGTTGATGTTCAAGCATCCGAGTTGATCTGATCATTTAGAGTCATGGAAACTTCTTTCCGATTGAGCTAGGAAAACCAGAAGAACTATCACCTTTAAAGTTCACATTGACGGAAAAGCATTCTATTTTCATCTTAAGTTAGCAGTTCCCTACAGTGTTCAAAACGAAGTTTGCCAAAGATTTTTCATTGCTACTCAGCATCGCCACCTTTAAATGGCAAGTCTAACACATGCTGTTTGGCATTCCATCACACTTCGTAGAAGTAAAAATTCAGGAAATACACAGCATTTTAGAAATTTTGCCATCAATATCAAAAGCTATAGACAGCATGAAGAATAAGGGATATGCTTCATGTGAATTCTCCAACATCATACAGAGAAATTGAACTTTACAAACAAATAAGATAAAGAAATGCAATCAGATATTAAAACACCTGTGCTATAACACGAGTTTAAACCCCTTGCTAAGTACCGAGTACCAGGATGTAGCCTACTACGCCGAGCAATTAGTGCAACAATCCCCTCTTGTTGACCTCGGCTTC
>CAIGRT010019831.1:0-10180 GCA_903798405.1 Fraxinus platypoda | reverse complement strand
CTCCTTGACTTGCTGGTTCCTTATCAGAACTTTTATGAGGCATAATGCTTTTCTTTTTGTTCTTCAAGCACCAACTGTCCCACTGGGCGTGCCAAATTGTTTCGCGCGGGTTATCGCTAATAATTAAAAAAGGATCAGACGATTGTGTAAGGAACAAACCTCTTGAGACAAAGTCCCAAAAATGGGTGTCTATCGATGAAGATTACAAATGGATATGAACAGGATGTCTCCAAGGGGTACAAGCACACGAGTACAAAGAAATGATGAATTTAAAGTTAATCTAAGAAAAGTAAATTACATATTCTCTGTTTGAGAGTGATTTGTTCGGTCCTTGCTTCATTGTCTTCTTTGTTCTTTTATACTTCTAGGATGGTTTTCGACCGTTTGAAAACTGCTTGAAACTGCCACTTTCTCCGTCATGGCCGACTAGTCAAAAACTGCCGTTCATAACTGTCGCCACTACGTTTTCCACATAACTTCATACCATTGAAGTTCCTAGATCGTGGGGCGTGACGTGATGTGCTCGAACTGCTGCTTTGGATAACAACAGGACGTTGTCTTTGCTGGGATTCTGGGCGACTCAACCATTTGGGCGATGATGGGTCTGTAGCTCTGGGCGACCACAAGGCACCCCATTCGCTTAGAGTCTGGGCGTTCTTCAGGGTTGAGCGATGATTTTACTTTACTTGTGGGCTTCCACATCCTTCATTAATACTTTTGTCTGGGCTTTCATCTTGGACTCCCAATTGGGCTTCACTCTTTGAGTCATTTAATTTGGGCTGCACTTTTAGTGTGTCAATAGAAACGCATTGTATTCAACTTATTGGTCATATCCTAATGGTAGAAGTACATCTTAGACTACTCGTTTTCAACCATGAAAACAATATGAAGTATGAATTCTTCATAAAATAATTATGTAACTAATATGAGGCTCTCCTAATGTGACAGCTTGAGACTTTCGTTTAATCACAGGGAAAAGATTGTGTTAGTTGTTCAAACACATATTGGTTCTATGATATTAAAAATTTTGAACTCTAAAGAGATACTGCTTAGTTACAATGACCTTCAAATTTTCTTGAGAGATATACAAGTCTAAAAAAAATAAAAAATGTTAATGAAACATGCAACGGAATAACGGGAGATCAAAAATAAATTTAAATACACAATAATGATTCAAAGATTACTTGCGAATTAAAAAATTAAAGTATTTGTTGATTTACTTGAAAATATGAATAAGGCTATGTTTGATTGACTGGAAAATGGCACGAAAAAGAAAACAATTTCTAGATTCCACAAAAGTTGGTTGTTTGATTGGAATAATTTGACAGGGAAAAGTTTTTCTTCCACGGTGGCTCACGCGCCACTTTTCTACGAAATTAATGAAAGACTTTCCCACCTTCTAGGTGGGAAAGCGATTTCCAGGTTGGCTGATCTCTTTTTTTTTTTTTTAAA
Source organism: Fraxinus platypoda (assembly GCA_903798405.1). Classification (NCBI taxonomy): domain Eukaryota; kingdom Viridiplantae; phylum Streptophyta; class Magnoliopsida; order Lamiales; family Oleaceae; genus Fraxinus; species Fraxinus platypoda. The sequence continues at coordinate 8,728 of CAIGRT010019831.1, read as the reverse complement.
CTTTTTGGCAATCCAAACAAATTTTAATATAAATTATAAAAAGATTTATCCCAAAGAGTAACAATTTGCATGAAAAACAAAGTCAAACGGATTAGATGAAAAATTATACTAATCAAATACAATTAATTACAATTCCTAATAAAATAATTTCTAGACAATTCAATTCCTTGAAATTCATTTTCTTTCCACCTATTTTCCACATTTGCAATCAAACGGACCCTAACTGATTTTGATTGCAAAATCATTACTCCTAACATATAAAAATTTAATAGAGAAATTGGAGAAGATATCACAATATTGATTTTAATCAAAATCATTATAAAGAATATACATAATGGCACTATTCATTTATAGGCTAAAAATGAAGACTCTTTAACAACCCCTTTTTTTTTTTTGGCTTATAGGCACATTTTGTAGAGATAATAAGGTGACCTTGAAGAAGTAAAGTGCAGAAGTCAAGCAGCCCCACATAATGTGAAAACTTTGTATTAATGGTGCAATAATTCAAGTCAAAAGTCCTGGTTCAGACTCGCCAGTACAGTGTGTTTAGTGCGTGAAAAACAAAAACTTCCCTCCAACATGATGTATCATATTCTTTATTGTCGTTTTCACACCTTATGATGTGTATAAATATATGGTTCTTCTCTTAGCCCTTCACTTGTAAAACACATAACCTGCTCACATCTCAATACTCTCCTTATTTTCTTCAAACATTTTGTTGAAACACAAATTTCAGCAATGGATAGACTCCCAAAATGTGAAGCCAATTATGTATCTCTTACTCCACTCACTTTCTTGAAGAGAGCCTCTATGGTTTATTCCACTCGTTCCTCTATAATATATGGTGGTGTCCGGTTCACATGGCGGCAAACATATGAGCGGTGTTGCCGCCTTGCTTCTGCTCTCCGGTCACTCAATGTTGTCAAGAATAACGTCGTAAGTATTTTATATATACATGCAAAACACACTGTTATCGACGTGTTGTGCTGTGTTTCTGTATCTAATTCGATTATTGCTTGGTGAAATAATTGTTAAATTGGTTGTTTTGACAATATAGGTATCTGTGTTGGCACCAAATATACCAGCACTTTACGAAATGCACTTTGCTGTACCAATGGCGGGCGCTGTGCTAAATGCCATCAACACAAGGCTAGATGCTAAAAACATTGCTACAATTCTCAGGCATTCTGAAGCAAAAATTTTCTTTATTGATTACGACTACATGCCTCTTGCACGTGAAGCGTTATGTATTTTGATGGCTGATTTGCAAAAATCTGATATTTCGATGCCATTGGTTGCTGTCATTGATGACATTGACTCCCCAACGGGTGTTCGTCTAGGCGAACTTGAGTACGAGCAATTAATCTTTCAAGGCAATCCAAGATATGTTCCTGAAGAGATCAATGATGAGTGGGATCCAATTGCATTGAATTATACATCAGGCACCACATCAGAGCCTAAAGGAGTTGTGTACAGCCACAGGGGGGCTTATTTAAGCACTTTGAGCTTAATTTTAGGCTGGGAAATGAAAAGTGAACCTGTGTATTTATGGTCACTTCCTATGTTCCACTGCAATGGCTGGACATTCACTTGGGGTGTTGCGGCCCGGGGAGGGACCAACGTTTGCATACGCAACACAACAGCCTGCGAAATGTACAAAAACATAGCTTTACACAAAGTGACACACATGTGTTGCGCGCCTATCGTATTCAACATCCTCCTTGAAGCGAAGATGCACGAACTACGCCAAATAACCACCCCAGTCGAAATACTCACCGGTGGTGCGCCCCCACCAGCATCCCTTCTCGAGAAAGTTGAAAAACTTGGGTTTCATGTCGTGCATGCCTATGGCCTAACCGAAGCCACGGGACCTGCAATGGTGTGCGAGTGGAAGAGGGAGTGGAATGAGTTGCCGAGGGAGGCACAGGCCAAGCTCAAAGCAAGGCAAGGAATAAGTGTATTAACACTGGCGGACGCAGATGTAAAGGACCTAAAGACAATGCAAAGTGTGCCAAGAGATGGTAAAACAATAGGTGAAATTGTCCTCCGAGGAAGTAGCATCATGAAGGGATACTTGAAGGATGAAAAAGCAACCTCAAAAGCCTTTCTCAATGGATGGTTCGCCACGGGTGACGTCGGGGTGATCCATCCTGATGGGTATTGTGAAATTAAAGATAGGTCCAAAGACGTTGTTATCTCAGGCGGGGAGAATATTAGTAGTGTGGAAGTCGAGGCAGTGCTGTACGAACACCCTAGCGTGGTAGAGGCCTCGGTTGTAGCCATGCCTCATCCAAGGTGGGGTGAGAGTCCATGTGCATTTGTAACCGTGAAAAAGAACTCCGCGGACTATAACTGCGATGTGAAGGAGACCGACATTATAAAACACTGCTGGAATAACTTACCACATTTTATGGTGCCAAAGAAAGTACATTTCATGGATGAGTTGCCTAAGACTTCAACAGGAAAAATTCAGAAATTTGAATTGAGAGCTTTGGCCAAGACTTTTGTCATATCAGAAAATGGGAATCCTTTTACCAAGGAGTCAACTCAAGTCAATAGTGAACCTAGATATTACAATCAACCTCAAGAGCAGATTCTAGCCTTGGCTCGTCTCTAAATACATAAAATAATTTTGTGAGTCTAATGATTATGGTTGCTGTATTAGTAATAATGTTTATTGTAACTATGCCTTAGAAATATTGCTGGACATCTCTGGTCTTCAACGTGCAAAATATCTCCTAACCAGATTTTAAAATCTGGTGCGAAAAATTGTCTCCTTGCATGATAAATTGATTCCTTTCTGATTAGTTGTGATGATGAGTCGTCATTTAATATAATTAAGTGGTTAGGGATCATTATTGAAGGCTAAGAACACATTTATGTCTATCCTCTTTTTCCTCAAGAAATAAAGAATTTCACAAAGAACTCTGAACGTGTTCAAGATTCTTTCATGCATTTTTTACTTTTTATTTGTGCAAACTCACCAAAGGGTTGTCATCCTCTAAAGTTATTTGCTGGAATGAAACCGAAAGAAATCTCCAATCGAGATGGAGCAAATATCGCTAAAATATTGCTAAATTTGAAGGAAATAAGAAATATTGCCCCCATGCGTGCTTGAGTTTGATTACAGGTATCTCTCCGAGGATTAAACAATAATTTTCGGAGATTATACAACAAGCACAAGTATAAATCTCTTAGAACAGAAAGAACTTCAGGAAAATTTAATTTTGATTTCAAATTTAGAAGGATTTTGATTAACAGAACATTAATGTATATTGGTGTTTCTCGTTGTTGTTTCTCCATAAAAAACCATTTATATATATATATATATATATATATGTATATACTCTCCCAAGCCATGAATTAACATTAATGTTTGAGAAGGTGGTATGAAAATATAGCCTAATGGCTAGTCTGGCGAGGCCTCGTAACTTTGTGGGCACGAGGTAAGGCCCAAAGGGACTTAAATCCTCTGCAGCCCGTGAATGTTCGAGCGCGATCCCTTGCTGACATGCAGGTGGTCTCGGTTCAGTGCGAGGCCTCGAGCAATGCCATCCAAGGCAAACATGCTTTGGAACTCCTCTCAGTTTCCATATCCGTTTTCGTTCTAGTGTGATTTTCCCAACTTGAAAAATCATTTAAACCTTCACAGCTCAATTGTTATGTATTTGAACAAGTTCCAACAATGCTACGACGTTTAAATCTCTATGCTCGGGAGAGGCTTACTAGCGTTATCAAGGAGTTGTTGGCCTCTTCCCGAGACTTATATTGCTCTATAATCCGACGCGAAGCAAATTATGTGGTACTAGCCTTTGCTAAGCATTTTCTTGTCTTTACGGGTTAGCATTTGGGTTGATAGAACTCATGATTTCCTTATAAGCATTCTCATGTCTGATGTTTTCAAATTACAACTAATTTGCTTTGATTTTTTTTTTTTTAATATTAAAATCTCTTCAGTCAAATAAATTTTTGACCTACTCAAATGCCTGTAAGTAAACAACTAAGAGATAATTATGTATTATAAGTGGTTACTTTTCTTTATGTTTAGTCAAATTCAAGTTGGGTCTGCAGTTGTCTCAATTTATAAAGTTTACTTTTAACATATTTGATAATGCAAATAATAACTCTTTAACAAACTAATTATTGCAAGTAATATTTTCATCTTAATAAACGGTTAAATAAAGTTGACCTACTCAAATGCCTATATTCATTTGGCCCCTGTTTGGTCCGAATTAAAATTTGATTTTAAATCAAGTCAAAGTCAAACAATCAATATTAATCACATCTTTCATGGGTCCCACAACTTTTCAACCACACATTTCAAAAACTTCTATCAAAATCTAATTTTAATCACTACCAAACACCCTCTAAATAGTGATCTCTGTTAATGNTTTAAATCAAGTCAAAGTCAAACAATCAATATTAATCATATCTTTCATGGGTCCCACAACTTTTCAACCACACATTTCAAAAACTTTTGTCACAATCTACTAAAAATCTAATTTTAATCCCCCACCAAACACCCTCTTGATTTTGAACAAGTTTGTATTCGTAATTTAAATAATTTAAGCAACATATTAACGGTGTGATGCAAACAATATTTAAGTCAAGTTAAATGGCATCATAGAAGTACATTTTAGACTACTCATTTTCAATCCTAAATATAATATAAAATATGAATATTTCATAAAACAATTATGTCACTAATATAACTATAAAAGGCTCTCCTCAAGTGACTCCTCGAAACTTTCGTTTAATCTCATGCAAAAGATTATGTTATTTGTTCAATATTGGTTCTACTCTTACTTCATATGGGTTTCTAGATTAGTTAAAAAAACTGAAACTCAAGATATATCGATTAGCTACAGTGACCTCCAATTTTCACAGTAGATACAGAAGTCTTGTCAAGTCAAAAAATTGAAAGTATTAAAATAAGTATAGTGTTGAATAGATTAAAAACAGCATCTATTGATCGCTCGTATTGATTTACTCGTAAAAATCGGAATAAATTAAGTAGTATACATATACTCGCATCTTGTGCATCTGTTAGTTGACTAATTGTATTCCTCTTTTCTTGCTTCCGTTATTTAGGGATCTTCAGTAATGGAATGAAATGGTTTGCCCTAAAAAAAAAGCACAAAATAAAGATAATAAATTGTCTAGAAATGTTCAATGGATATGGAAAACATGTCACAAAAGTTTGACTCTACTTTTTTGTGCAATAATATATGACTCCTAACAACAATGTTTTTGGCTTGAACCTTGACAAAAGAACATAATGTGAAGTTAGAATCTGCTAGGAAGTAATGTGGGAAAGTCAAGCAGCCCAACATAATGTGAATACAATGTATTGGTACATTCAAGTCAAAGTCTTGGTTTCAATCCCTCAAATACAGTGTGTAAGTGTTCGTGCGTGAAAAATTATAGCAACTTCCATGTTAACTCAATATGCATCATATTTCGTTTTACCTACTCAACGTGCACCACGAATACTATATTACCACATGCACCTATTGTTATGTGTATAAATATGTCATTCTCACGCAACCCTACACATTTATTTTCTTTTTCTACGAAACACCACCGAAGTCTAAGCACGAATTTTAGGCCTCTGCACCAATTTGTGGATTCACATGCCCCTTATGTGGATCAGCTGACCCCATAGAAATTTGAGATTTTTTTTTTTCGTTTTTCACATTTTTGCACGAGTTTTTTTTCCCCCCACTTTTTGCCTCCCAAATTCTTTGAAGCCTCGAATTTGAATCTTCTCGGTTAGCCACTTTTACTAAATAATTCTTTTTTCTCCTCAGTTTATCTATGCTGATATCAACAACTGACGACATTTTTCTCCACCTCAATGTCAGATGCCTCATAGCCGTCAACCCACGGTTTGAACCATGCTATTGGATTGAAAATCGAGGGTTGAATGATAGTCTAATTTTGTTGAGGATGATGTATTTGACAATATTGATAACGATGTAATTATATGACAATTTCAATGTATGAAAATATAAGCAACACTTGTATCAATGTATTGAATTATTTTCATTAATATTATGTAGCTTGAAAAAAAGTTACTTAATTTTTGACCCCACAATAAATATGTCTCACTCCGTAAGTACCGTTTGCACCTAGACTCCATGGAAGGGTTTCGATTTCCTGACCATCTTTTATAGATAAATATGGCATACATATAGGAGGGGGGCTTCGATACCTGATCCTTAAAGGAGCAGATTCACTACCGGATTAAAAATGGGCTGGGAGGGGACTGGCCTAAAGCCCGCTAAATTGGCCACTTACATCAAAAGGCAGGAATAGAGCAATTTAAAGGCAATGAAAATGGAAGTACTACTTCCTTCATAGATGGAGTTTTCACCAAGGATTCTTACTAAAGAAACCTATCTTTTTTACCGTTTTTTATTTCGATATTTGTAAAAAGGTAGGCTAGATTATTTTGAAGCGAACAAAATGGTATACTAAGTTTATCAAGTCTAAGAATTCCCGTGATTTTACCTTGTACTTGATTGGCTCTACAAACACTAATCCATCACCGTCGTTGGCCAACTCTTGATTTGCAAGCCATTTTGCAACACTATTCACTTCTCTATATATGTTTGTTATAATGTAGTCCATCTGTGTTGGTATTATTCAACCCCCCCCCCCCCCCCCCCCCCCCCCCCCCCCCCCCCCCCCCCCCCCNCCCCCCCACCAAAAAAAAAAACACCAAGTAATTACAGAAATTAAAGAACACAAGAGATTTTTTACCCGTAGGCCCGGATGTTCACCCAAAGTAGGGGTAATCACCCGTTGAGCATACACCGAAGTGATTATCGCTCCAATCCACTAGAACCAGCTATAATCAATACAAGTTTCACAATACAGATATTCACAAATGATTATGTCCTCAGAACCAAAAGTTTTCTCTCAAGAAACTCTCGACTGATTACACTAAGTAACCAAAGGTTACTGCTCAAAACAAGAAACAGATTCATTACAATCACACCTTAATTAACACTAGATCTCACCAAGAACATCTAGAATCAAAGATTACAAGGCGCAAATCAAAGGTTTTCAGAGAGAATACACGGAGAGCAGAACAGAGAAAATCCTAAGAATAATCTCGAAGATCAGACGTAAAATGAAAAGTCAAGCCAATAATACAAACAGTAAGAAGAATCCAATGGCCACAACCCTTCCACGTGGCATCATCTCAGTCTTCAAAATAAATCATCAAAGTACCACTTCAGTTAAAACGCGAGAATACACAACGGAAATGGGCTGCCTGGTTGCATTTAGAATGGGCTGGACTCAACATTAGTTTGGGCTGCATCATAGGGCCATTAATTGAATTTCCAGTTTAGGCTACATCATTGGGCCCAAAATTGTTAAGCAACCAATATTTAACAATCTGATCAATAATATTCAATATTTCATAGATATAGTAGTAATATAGATTATATTTGGCTAATGCAGGGCTCGTATCTTGGAATATATATGTGTGATACAGAAGATTATTTCCTAAAATTCTAGCTTGAATCATCCATATGAAACAGCTACTGTTTCTTGAGAATGATGAGTAAAAGGAAATTGCCACGCCAAAACGAGATGTGCCCTTGTCGTATCCTCCTACTAGATACGGTACCATAAAATTACTACCTGCCGTCAACCTCTTCCAGATTGCAGATTCGAACCATCTTCTAGGAGCCATGCAGATGTGCCTTGGAAATATTTCTACAATAAGAATTCTGCCCACAGCGAATTTCGTATTATAACCTCCACCAAAATTTGTTGCCAAAAGCATCAACCATATCTTGCTCCTACTGATAACATTCTATTTTTCAACCAAAAAATTCTATTTTGAACCCGGTGTACTTTGCTATCTAATAAGTGAGCCTTTCGACCAAACCCCAACTAGGTTATATGCAAATGATTCAAATGAAAATTGCTGATATTTTTTATCATTTGAGTCCTGTATGAGGGACAATGCTTAGGTGTAATAAAATAATAAAGAAGCTCTTCTCTGCACTGGTTAATTGACCAAAGACCTTCTCATAATGCTAAAAAATTCACGAGTCGGTTAATTACTCTTTTTTGTCCATTAAGGAAAATAATTGTCATCGGCAAAAGCAAGGTGAGAAATAAACTTGTTCCCTTCATGTTGGAAAGCATGACAGATGGCAATATTGTAAGAAAAGGTAGAGAGCTTGTATACAAGAGACAAAGTAATTGTTTTCGAGTAGGTCTCTATGATGCCTTAACTAGTGAAGAGTTTTTTATATTTATAGAGTTGTACATCCAACAAAAATCAGCTTTACAAGGGTATCAAAGAAACTAGTCTAACAAACTAAAGATAAACGTTATACATTTTAAACATTTAAGTTTCAAGAATCCGTTTCTATCTTACTGCATATATATTCAATTATGTTCTCCATGACATATGCTAACACCCCCTGCAAATTGATGGGCAGCAAGTGATAAGAGTGTATTTTGCACGTTTATATCGATTCATAAACGTGGATATTCGTTGTTTTATGTGTGAAACATAGCTTAATTTGTTATAAATTGTATTTGCAGGTCAACATTGGTGAATGTGGTGAAAGTGAAGGAAAGAGAGAGAAAAAAAAGCCTAAAATGAAGAAGAATCAAAGTGCAGGGACTAAGATGCAAATATCCAAAAGATGACTCGGAGAAGACATTGAAGACACAAAGATGAAAAGATCCAATTGAG
>CAIGRT010019827.1:0-10073 GCA_903798405.1 Fraxinus platypoda | reverse complement strand
CTTTAGTTGTGACACACATTCATCCGTATTTTTGACTAAGTGTAAACTCATGTCAATAGGAATTTTCGCAGGACTTTCCTCGAGTGCATTATACCTTTTAAGTATAATTTCAATATAGTGAGATTGAGAAAATATAATTTCTTCAGATGTTTTAGAGACCTTAATCCCTAATATTACATTAGTCACACTCAAGTCTTTCATATCAAAATGTTTTGTTAACATTTTCTTGGTGTTTAGCATTATTTCGTGACTATTGGCCATTATTAACATATAGACATATAATTGCGTAAGCTTTTGGTGCATGTTTTATGTATACACACTTGTCACACTCGTTTATCTTAAACTCATTATAGAATATTGTTTTGTCAAACTTTGGGTGTCATTGTTTAGGAACTTGTTTCAATCCATACAAGGAGACCTTTTGTTTGTGATTAGAAGACACGAATCATTCGGGTTGTTCTATGTATATCTCATTTTCTAATTCACCATTTAGGAATGTAGCATTTACATCCAATTGATGAATCTCGAAGTTATATAATGTCACAATTGCAATTAACAACCTTATCGAAGTGATTCTAGTTACGGGTGAATAGGTATCAAAGAAGTCAAATATTTCTTTTTGTCTATATCCCTTGATAACCAATTTGGTCTTATATTTATCAACGAATCCATTCGATTTTAGTTTCCTTTTGAAAACTCATTTACTCCCTAAAGGCTTGTTTCTAGGCGGTAAATAAACGAACTCCCAGTATGGTTTTGCATTATAGAATCTATCTCACTAATGATGACTTCTTTCCAATGCGGTGCTTTCGATGTAGACATTATTTCATCGAAAGTTTTTGGATAATTTTCTACTATATAGGTTAGAAAATTTGGGCCAAACGAAGTAGATATTCTAACAATTTTACTACGCATTGGTTTTTCCTCATTTGAAGTGTCATTTGTAGTAACTTAAGTTCTTTTAATTGAACTTGCATTTTCCTTATCTTTATATGGAAAAATACTCTCGAAAATGATGCATTTCTCGATTCAATTATTGTTCTTTTATGTACATCTTGAATTTCAAATTTATGTACAAGGAAGCGGTATGGACTAATATTATTGGTATATTCAATAAATATGCAATTAATAGTCTTTGAACCAATTTTAACTTTAAGTGTTGGTAGGAAGAAAGATGACATTTTCATAGTTCATATGTAGTTTCTTCCATTTTCTTAAGAGGTATCTTGTTAAGAATGCTATTTGTAGTTAGAATAACTTCCCCCCACAAATTTTAAGGTAGACTCGAACTTAACAACATTGTGTTCATCATCTCTTTAAGAGTTCGATTTTTGCTTTCAGCAACACCATTTGATTAGAGTAAGGTGTGAGTAAGGTGCTATTGTTTGATGAATGATTTCATGCTCGAAACAATATTTTTCAAATGATGCCCCGTATTTACCACATCTATCACTACGAATACTTTTTATTCATTTATCAAATTGATTTTCAACTTCCATCTTATAATGTCTAAAGGCATTTAAGGCTTCATCTTTATTTCATAGTAGAAAGACATAACAATACTTTGTACAATTATCAATGAAAGTTATAAAGTATTTCTTACCACCTTTAGTTTGAACAAATTTCAAATTCCATATATCGCTATATATTAATTCTAAAGGTGTCGTGTTCCTTTGAATTGGGTGAAAAAGTGTTTTGTCCAACTTTGCTTCAACACATACTCCACACTTATGATTATGATCAATTTTAAGCGTCAAAATTAAACTTTGATTCATAAGTTTGCGCATAGATTTGTAATTGACGTGCCCTAATTGACTATGTCGTAAACAAGACAATCCAAGCATATAAGTAGAATTCAAAGTTTTGTTCATAATGCTTTGTTTCGGTACAATTGTAAGAACCCTCATTTTGAACATTCCATCACATGGGTATCATTTACCAACATACATCTTTTCTTATTGAGTACAAATTTATCGAATACAAATACAAGTTTAAAATCATTTTTGCTAAGTATAGACTCAAATACAAGATTCTTACGAATGTCTGGTACACGTCAACATTGTTGAAGACAAGCTATTTACCGAATGTCATTTTCAAAGTAACTTTCTTTTATACTTCAACTTTAGAACTTGCAGAATTTTCCACGAAGAATTGTTCTCCATTTAATTCTTTGTAATTTGAGAACATGGTCTTGTCTGCACAAATTTGATGGATAGCCCCAGTATCAACCTAACATTCCCTTGAATTTTCGACATTGTTACGTTCAGAAACAACCGCTGAAAGATTCGTCTCTTGTATCCGTTCATGGAGTGTATCTCTTTCAACCACATTTGCTTGTGCGTTCTTCTTAGGCTTTCGACATATATTAGAAAGATGTCCAATTTTTCCACAATTGTAAAAATTGCCTTTAAACATCTTGGAATTCTTGGAGTTGTCTCTTCTTGATGCATCATCGGAGATCTTACACTTCTTGTTGACAACTTTCGAACAAGTTTCAACAAAATTTGCACTAAGTTGAACAATAGACTTTCTTTCGATTTTTCTATTGTCTTCCTCAATCCTCAAACAGACTATCAATTCATCTAAGTTCATTTCTTTGTGTTTGCGTTTGAGATATTTCTTGAATGATGAATTTTCAAGGTTTTGGAATATACCATTTTGTAGTCCAAAACTTGTCGACAATAAACTTCTTTGTTCGGACATTCTCAATCTTGTATTTCTTCTCCAATGAATCTCATAGGTCCTGGTCGAGTTCGTTGATCTATATACTCCATAAAGTGTATTGTCCAATTCATTTAGAATGTAAGTTTTGTAAAGAAAATCCAAGTACTTCCATGCATCCAACGCAAGAATCAACTCATGATTATTTTCTCCTTCTTCTACAATAGGAGCGGTCTCTTTTAAGAACTTTACAAAATTTAAAGTAGTAAGACAGAACATCTTTTGTTGCCATATTTAAAATTCACACTTTCAAACTTTTTCGATTTTTCCCCATGTGGGATATGAGAATTTGGTATAAGTATAACCAAAAGCGAAACCACATGGTTCGTACCATTCGTTGTTTGACTCGAAGTAATCTCAATATTCATTTATGTTACAAACAGAAGTTCAACGCAAAATGTAAGAAAATAATTTTACACGAAGACAAATTTCAAAGATGAAGAGAGGTGATTTGTTAAACAACAACCACAAAAACACAATTTTGTCTTAAGATTGTTGACGATAGTGAAATAGTTGTTGATTGAATAACAAATTAATGTTTTAAGTTTAATTCGCAGGAGCATAATTAACCTCTATGAAATTAAAGTAAAAAAAAAGAAAGTGAAGAAAAAGGAAAAAATGAAATTCGAGGCAAGTGATTAACACTTTTTCTTTAAGATAAAATTGCCCCGCAATGGTGTTAAAGGATTACGGTGCTTGTCTTCCAAGAAACAACGGATACTGCTTGTGGAAAAAGTAATTCAAACCACAAGTAACGGTGAACTAGAATGAAATTCTTCCCTCTACAAGAAGATGATTTTGGAATGAATTTTTGGAGTGTTTTAACAAGAGTTTTTGATGTAATGCTTAATGCAAATGATATGAGATGCATAATAGACGTCTAAATGGTCATGTTTATAAAGGATGATGGGTAGTGAGTAAAGTGTCAAGCCCAAACTCAGCAACTTTCACGAATGGAAACATCCCTCGTTGTAGCTAGCATGTCGTTGGCCTCTCGCTCGAGCGATAATGATATCCATTGAACAGAACATCTCTTGTTCGCATGTCGCTCGAGCGACAGTCTCTTCGCTCGAGCTCGCTTGAGTGCTATGTGAGCTTGGAGTTAGGCACTTTTCCCTACTAGTTTTTCCTCTTTTCTGTCCACTTTGAATCGCAATTTCTCATTCATTCAAAATTGATTTTGAGATACTAAATATACCACGACGATCTACTCGGCAAGTAGAATAAGTTAGACATTTATATTTATAATTTGACTATCGGATCAAGTCTGAATATATAGTCGAAATTGACACAAAGTCATTTTTTAAATTGTATACTTAACTAAATTTTCATTCTCTAAACCAAATTCCTAACATATAGCAAAGTTGATTTCATTTTAGATAGTGGGCTAATAATAATTTAAGAAGTTAAACACACGTGGTGATGTAAAAATGGATGGATCAGATCGAACGTTGCTTGAGGGTTTTCCCTTTTAATATTACTATTAAGTCTTTCAAAATACAAATACAATAGATCAGTCGAGTTAGCCATCTAACATCTTATCATGAATCCATAAGAGAAATTGGTAGGTCAAGACTTTATTATGATCGTCCTTTTCAACATCCCTGCATACGTCCTGGGATGAAAAAAGAAAGATGATATGTCCAAATCTTGAAGAAATAGGAAACCAAATAAACAATGAAAAAACTAGAGTAAATTTCTTAGTGATGATGTGATGGAGATAACATTAAAAAAAAAAAAAAATAAAAAAAAAAAAAACTTCATTTACGTGTGTTGAATGGTATGCTTAACTGTGTTGTTTCCAATATACCCTTTTCTACATTTTTATTAGTTTATTCTACTTTTGACTTAATTTGGAATCTATTTCGATCAATTCATTCAAATACCAGTACAATGATTTGTTAAGCTTAAGAATAAGGGGAAGAGAGCACAATGAAAGTGTTAAATAATGGAGTTTCTTGGATCAATGACTTAATTTGACAGTCTCACAATATAAAGAAAGACCGTGCATCAAAGATGAATAAGAGATTATTGGCAGAAAGAAGATGATGGAGTTTCTACACTTGTTTTTTTTTTTCTTTCTTTCTTTTCTAAGAGGTGCTTAAAAGTGCATTCGGCGTTCTTTTTTTCGACTAGTCCTATTAGTTCCGCTCACGATGGGAAGAGCCCATAATTACTCAAATTGCCATTTTCAGTACGACATATATCACGGTCCCAACAAACCATGGTATTATATTTTGTATTTTTGTAGTTTTTAACTAGGAAAATACTTACTTCCTAATAGGGCTTATAGACTTGAGACCAAAATGTGAAAGTGTGACAAATGAAGGAGGTGGTTGTGATGCAAAGAAAAGTTGCTAGAGGTGGGCCCACTTGGAAAATAATTGAGCATCAACATCTTTCAAGTTGATAGGATTCTTGATTTTTTATTTTTTGTCCAGATGCTTTGATGCATATCCCATTTAATATTGCAAGAATAGTAAAAGAAAAGGAAAGATACCAATATTCAATCCTTAACTCGAAGAAATTTAATAGTCGTCGTTTCTAGACGTTATCATTACGCTTGACAATTTCTATTCCTAAATGATTCATTTTCAAGCCATCAAGAATGGGATAGTAGAAAAGGCTGCCGTTTGGCTCCCCACTTCACAAAACACATTTTTTTCAAATTCATTTTCACCATTCATGAATCAACAACTTTTATCAATTTTTTAAACATACATTTCATCGATTTTTTTCAAAATCAAATAGATACTAGATAAGATTTTTACCTCTTACTTTTCTACCGTTATCATATATTAATACGAAATATCCTTTAAGATTTTAACTTATTGTACTCGATTACTCTCTCATACCAGTACCATTATTGATAAAGTGGAATCACACAGTCCATGATGTTGAGCCTAAACACTCTTTCAAGAATACCAAACCTACTTAGTGCTATTGGAATATAGATTTTGTTTGAGTCCCATTTTTGTCAAAAAAAATACATTTTTAAAGTGTATTGATGAGAAATACATGGTTAAAAAATAAAGAAAAATTTTAAATTTACGTATGATACTATTTTATTGAAAAATATATGACTGAAATATATATATATTTTTTTTCCAAAAAATGGAACTCAAGGGCATAATAATTATAACAAGTGCTAAAATGGAAATATCAGGAAATAAATGCAGAAAATCAATGCTATTGGAATGTATTAGCCGTGAGACGACTACTAAAAGCATAAATAGTAGACACTAAACGTAGAAAATAAAGAACTCCAAATATTATGAGTAATGTTATTTAGTCCCACTGAGATTACAAGGCTATTTGATTGGCTTTATATTAGTAAAAGGAGCTAAATATTGCAAATTTTAATGATAAAAGTAATCTCTCTTAATTTAGACTCACTAAGCCTCTCTTTAATAGATATGGGACTATACTTAGTCCTTTTTGTCCCCATTTTAAAAATTCATTTTCTCACGTTATAGGATTCACAATTTTATCACCTTTTAAATCACACATTTCATCAATTTTTAATCAAAATTTAATAAAAATCTGATTTTAATCAAAGTTAAATAGTGGCTTAATATAAGTTAACGGGACCAATGATTTTACGTCACTTTTTATTCAATCCTGATATATTTTGCACTATATCATTGAACGGTTTAAAATACAATCAACTTTTTTATTCCCTCCAACTCATCTTCTAACATTGCTTCTGGACGGTCTTTTTTGTACAAATAGCATAATTGCGATTACAAAGAGCAACCTTATCAGGAAAAGGGATGGTAATTTGTATGCAGGCATGGCCCACTAGCTGTGCTGGGCCCAGGTACCAGTTGAAGAAGCAGTGCAGCGAGATCTGGTTGAGAAATGGGCTTCCTTTGTGGTGGGCTAGAAAGGCACCGATGTCTACAACGGACTTGAATAAGCTGGCCCACGTGAATTTTAACATATTCTGAAGAGAATAATTTTTACTGTACTATCTCTTGTATCTACTATTCATACCACGCGATGGGTGGCGAGTGCTAATAAAGTGGATANTTTGTGGTGGGCTAGAAAGGCACCAATGTTTACAACGGACTTGAATAAGCTGGCCCACGTGAATTTTAACATATTCTGAAGAGAATAATTTTTACTGTACTATCTCTTGTATCTACTATTCATACCACGCGATGGGTGGCGAGTGCTAATAAAGTGGATAGAGAATGTCTAAAAAATTAAAGAATAAAAATATAAATTCTGTAGTTTCCAACTTGACGCCTTATTCACCGCTAATATGTATTTGATCGATTTTTATTTTTTCTGGGTTGGATTTGTGCTTGGACCTTTTTATCGTAATCAAGCGCTATTATACTCTATTGTGATGGAGATTGTGTTTTTTTTTTTTACCTAATTTTTTAATATTTTATATGATATACTTCATTTTATATTCAATATGTACAGAAATCAGGCTGTGTGGAAGTTTAATTGTGGAAGTTTTATTTAAAACTTACCTCTCAAACATCAAAGCTCATCTTTGCATCCTCTTAACAATACTTGACCTCTAACTAAACTACTCTAATAATATGTTAACTTCAGAAATAAAATTTAAATTTCGTACAAGTGGTATCACAATGAGAATCCAAAATCAGTCATAGTAAGCACGATATGAATTTCCAATTATAGCTACGAAGAAAGTTGTCGATCATGGTTTTGATTTCTATGACCCAAAAAATCAATGATTGGCTCTCAAGGTAGTCATGTACAAGTAAGGTGGTGTCAAGGTAGTAGTGTACATATGAGGTTACGATGAATCACAAAGTCAAAGAGTTAGTAAGTTGTAATCCTTCATGATTTGAAGAAGATGGACATACAAGTTATTCTTGAGGAGATCAGATGATCTGCTACTTCACTTGATAGGAGAGTGTTGAAAAAGTACAATGCCTCACATTGACTAAACACGAGATATATAATGAGTTATAAGGAGATTGAGTTATTCCACGCAATAAGTTAAAAATTCGAGTAAAAGCACAAATCTCGACAAAATATTAGATTGTCGCAATTTTTTCTCTATCCATTTGAGTTTAGTCACATTTGACTCCCTTATCACTCGTCAGTTTGACTCGTGATATTAAGTTCAGTTGATTTTGGAGCCTTCATTGGTTGACATAGAAATGGAATTTGCACGAGGAAGATTAATCCCTACTTATTTAAAAGAGTGAATCAGCCGTTCACTGTTCATTGTTGAAGCTTTTTTTCTTCCATTTTTAGCTTTTCCTTGCTACCTAAGTTATATCGCTGTTTACTGTTCATTTATGTATCTCTTCTACTTCTATCCTCTATATAAATACATATTATTTATTTAATTATTGAGGGTGATTTGGACTTCTGCCCACCTATAGCCACAATTGTTGACTTCACAACTCACTTTGCATCCCCATTGGCTCTTGAAGGATGCCAAGGCAAATGGCAACTTCTTTTACACGTGTTGCCCACAACATCTTTTACACGTTTTGCCCACAACATCAATTCCAACTTCGCTACGTAAATTCCCTACCGACTATCAGGATATTTTGTACAAAAAAAAAAAAAACCTCGTTGAATTCAGAAACAAAAATGAAACTGCAAAATACTATATATTCATCTTTCTAACCGTTAGTACATAACGGAGAGATACATTACAATTTGCAACTTTTCCCACACCTTCTCTGCTTCAGCCTACAACAACTATTTCATTTTCCGTTCTTCAAATCCCCCACTTCAAGCATAAGAATACTGCGAGGATTTTGACATTTGTGTTGCACTCAGGAAATCTGTTTAAATCCAAAGTAGGCCTTCTGGGTTGTAATAGCTGGTAGAAAACTGCGAGATAAATTACATTTTACTGATTTCAATTTGTATGCAAGTGCTCGAGTAGACATCCCGAGGTATGTGTATTCTATATTCCCAAAAACACATTAAAAGGAAATTTCGTTTAAACCATGTAACTTGCTTTCCAATTTCACTTATTTCTATTAGTTTTCCACATATGCGAAACGGTTAAATAGGTTAATATATTTCATAGGAAATCTTATTTCCACTTATAAACAGAGTTATATGCTAACATTATTTAATTTTTGTTCGTTGCTTTCAGCTTTGATTATTCCATAACTTATCATAATATTGTCATGGATGTTCCGAATATATGTTCCGACAGAGTTACTACTTCTTTAAACTTCGAAATAATGTCGTACCGCCAACAACAAACCTAAAGGCAAAGAGAGCGGCGAAAACGGTTTCGACTGGACGCTCTGATCATCGTAAAAGAATAGCTCATCCTATGTCACTTGGACATAATAATTCTAATCATGTGCAAATGCAATGTCCTACAATAAATCATGATTTCCAAGATCTTGAGGCTTCTACTTCAAACGAAGATTTTCCTAATATTTGTACATCTGCATTCGAAAGAGGTTTTAATATATTAAACGCACCGAGCACTTCATATGTATTACCTAAATGCGATAGTTGTAAACATTGTGGTGGAAGAAAATTTCACAGGGAAAGCAAAGGCTTCTATTGTTCTGATGGAAAAGTTTCTTTCTATACCTGATTCACCCGCTGAACTGTACAACTTATTTACGTCCAAAGAATAAAAAAACATGGAATTTAAGAAGCTTGCAAGATGAAATAATAACAATTTTGCTTTTACTTCATTTGGTGTTAAATACTACAAAGAACTCTTTAAAGCATACCGATGTATTTACACATTTAGAGTTCAAGGACAAGTATATCATTATGTAAATGAACTTATCCCACAGAACANAAACTTATGCAACAAGACAATATGCCTTCTTATATGCAGTTATATTTTTATGACACAGACAATGAACTTAAAAATCGTATCGAAATTTTAGAAAATTTTGTTCAACATACTTTGCTTGTTTTAATTGAAATTTTGAAGACAAATCCATATAGTAGATTTTTCAGGTCTTTAGCTAATATGTCTAACTTGCAAGACCATAAAATACACATAAGATGCAATCCAAAACTTGATCAACGCATTTTTAACACTCCTACAGTATCTCAAGTAGCTGCTGTATGGGTCGAAGATAATGAGAATACTAATTCTCGCGTTCGTGATATTATTATATATGGTCATTCTGATGATACACATAGAGTTTATTATTATTACGGTTGTTATGATCATTTCAATATCCATTACTTTTCTTGTATGGGGAATCTGGTTGGCATGAAGGCATTGGGAGATCGATGAGGAGCCATGGTCAATCTACTTCTCAATTTGTTGCTTTACCTTCAACAGTTACTTCTGCAGATGAATTTATTGAACACAAGAATGAAGGTTTGTAAATACATTTTGTTCTACATTTCACTTATTTATA
>CAIGRT010019825.1:0-14323 GCA_903798405.1 Fraxinus platypoda | reverse complement strand
GTATATTTAAAAAATTGTTTACAAAATGTGTATATTTTATGTTTAATAAAATATAAAAGGGTAAACAAAAAACAAAACTCAACAAATAAAATTTTGTTCTTATTATTTTAAAAATTATAAATGTTTTGGAAAATGTATATTTAAAAAAAAATTAGAAAATGTGTATATATATATTTTTTGAATTTCAGGTTTAGTGGTTAAAAAAAAAACAGAGCCGGTGAGCCGAGCGGCTCGTTTTGGGCGAGGTCGCCCAAAAACCAACGAGTCACGAGCCACGAGCTCGGCTCATGCGGGTATGCCCATTGCCACCACTAGGGAGAGCAAGTGAATCCTTGCTTTTGAAGTCTGGGCAGAAGGCCAGTGTATATATGGAAGTACAAAATGGTTATTTTGAGAAAAAATTTAATGACATGAAAAACTTTCGAGCATCTGCCTGGGGGAAAGAAACTAGGAAAATATGACATGATAAATTTAAGTACATAGATAGATCGGACAGAAAAATAAAGGAAATGAATGGTTCTTTAAGCAAAAAAATAAAGGCAATGGATATGACATTATTTATCAATCAACATGCTCAAGTGTTAACCTTAATTTCCCTGAATGGAATGAGCAGACTCTTCTCAAGCTTTGAATCCAAACCCAGAAGCCGAGCTGCCAGCTTAAAGTTTCTGTTGGTTGCAGCTAACGCATTCATGATTCTTCAAACAGCTTCCTGAATAACTTCCACAAAGGAAATTAGATTTCAAATTTCAAAATGATGAATATATGTACATATATACAGATTTTCTGAAGAGAAAAGGCATGCAACTAGTACTTACTAGAGTGATTTGAACATATCTCATATAGTTAAGACCTTACTAGATAAGAACTGCAAGTGAGTTTTCCAAGTTTTAAAAGTTAAAAATAAAAGACCTTAAGCCTTAAAGAATTGCATGTCGTGTCATCATCCAGTAATCCTTTTAGAATCTCAACCTTAAATATTCATCATGTGTTACTAACTTGGGAGGAAGATTACCTCACCTTGTAAATTCAATACATGGGCTAATTCATAATTAATTTAGGCTGTTCACATATGCTGGATCGCCAAACCATTAATTCATTCATGCATAGTGAGCTGGACATCCTCGTCTAGACACCTAAGCAGGATTTCCGAGCTAATTAACTAGACAACCTCGTTTGAAAGTAACTTCGGTTTTAGTTTTCCACATATATGCCAAAACTTTAACTTGATATTTCGGATAGACTCTGGCAAATGCCATAGATGGTCAAATTTGGAGGTTTGAGCATGTTGTCGATATAATCAGGTCTTTTGTCTCCTATCTGGCCTGACGTTATCCTCGGTTCTACACATTTTGTGTTCGAATCTCTTCAAGAAATAAATTGCTGCACTTGATACAAGAATATGCATTGTCGACTCATCACGTATAAGGTAAAGATCTATTCATTGGGACTGACTTGATAATCTTTTATATATTTGTTATGCAGCATCATTCTTTTACTATGATACTAAAGTGAAAAAAAGCTCATTGACACGAGATTTGTATATTTTACTAAGAAACAACTCACAACTAACATAGCAGCAAACATATCAGAAATTATAATTGGAATTCTCCAATATTTCCATCCGAGCACAAGAATATTGGGACCAACTCGTACACAAAAAATCTTCCAATTCAGGCTTTGTCATATCGGGCCAAGAAACCCATATGGAAAAGTCCAAAATTTTATGTTCCTACTTTTTAGTCTACAAGATAAGAGAATGAGTTGAGGAAATTGTCTTGAATTCACTTCTAAAAAAAAAAAAAAATGTCGAAAGAGAGGGCAAGAACTAATTAAGAATATAAAGTTCCAAGGAAGAAATTTCAGAAGCAAATCCTCTTACCTCAATTCTGAAAAAAAAGTTGATGAGCGCACCCTACACTTGAAGAAGCGAGTGTAGCTCCAATTGTATTTATATATCCAAAAAGGCGTGAAAGAAGATATGGAATCAGAATCAGTTCCTCTTTCAGCCAAATCCTCCAGATATATATACACATTAGACGTACAAAATTGAGTGGATTTACAAGTTCCTACCTACTTTGTCTTGGAAAGAATACGAATGTGAATATGATGCTATGCTTATGTTATGAGGTCCCCTACCTACAAACATCAGAGGAATCAAGCCGTCAACTTCCACTATAAATTTCACTGTATGAAAAAGAAAAAGATAGAACAAATTCAGACGTGGATGTAAAAAATGCTTGGAACGTGAATCCGACGCCAATTCCACGATACAATTTAATGGGTGCTTACCTCAACCTCAAGGCTCAGGACTAGGATTTTGGTTTTGATCCTTGTGCTTGTAGTAGTATATATTGGGTACGTATGTTTCCTGAGATTTTGTTCGTCATATTTTAGGATCCGATCGAAAAGAGAAAGTGAATTTTGTAATGTTTCAATTTGAGGAGGAACTTGTAACTGAAACTGAGAGGGAGAATATTGCAATATTACATCGATCACGACAAAATTATGTTCAAAAGTTGTTCTGCTTGAAATCAATGTGGGGTTGTCGTCCACGTATTTTCTTTTGGGTTTTTTGGCTTCATGTGGATGGATGGATGGCTGTTCAAATCGTGACATGCACCTTTAACGCCCATAACCCCATCTTGATTGGAAGAGGAAAAATGGGAAAATACTCTTAATTTAATGAATGTTGTGAAAACATTTCTGGGTTCATTGGTCAGTCTTTTCGTAGTGCAAAGTGCTGCTTTTTTGATGTACCCACATTTAGTTACCTAGTTATTCAGATTTTTTGTTGCGCGTGAGTTCTTATTTATAAAGGGTGGTTTTATCGTTATAATTTTACCTATACGTGTAAGTTGTTGGTTTAAATATCGTTCATCCCCACCTTTACTTAGCTTGTTATTCCTCTATTATTCTTTATTCTCTCTCTCTCTCTCTCTATATACATATATATATATATATAAAGGATTGAAAATCAATCGTCCAATAGATATGTATCAAAGTACGTGTGTGGGAGGTAAAGAATTAATCTTGTAGTCTGTCAATAAATTAAATTATTATAATCATATCGTGAAAGTATAAGCTCAAAAATTATTTCAATGAAATGTCCTTCTTTCTCCAAAATTATGCTCTCAAGAAATCAGAGCAAACTGTGGCAAAACAACTTCTACGTAATCTTAATTGATGATAATTGATAACCTCAAAACATGATAATCAGGTATGTTAGATCAAATTTTCTTCATCTGGTTCACACAGTTGTAAGTGGAAAAAAAATAAAAAAAATTGCACTTAATGATTTGATGTTAGTGACTAATGTGTCCACCCACTAAATAAAAACAAGGCGACAACAACTAATGCAGAAAAAGAATCTTGAGATGGAATCCGCCTCATAGTCTGTTAGATACTATTTACTAAGAATCTTGGCATGTTCTTTCCTCAAGATAATGTTGCCTTTTACAATGCGCATTATTGGAATATGACCCAAATTTCTATTGGAATTATGATAGGGTTGATTAATTGATAAAAGGAACAAGAGTCTTCTTGATTTAGAAGTCCGATTGACAAGGAATCAAAGTTCATCAAGGATTGAAAGTTTGATTGGTAAAAGGACTTTGAATAACCGAAGACTTGATTTTTGGGATGTTGAACATCAAACTAGCGCCCAAGCGCTTAATTCGAGACGCCTAGGCATCCATAATGGAAGAAATGGTGAAACTTAGCTCGAGAAGCAGTGCCCCAGCGCTATAGTCGCAGCGCTTGAGTGTTTCGATCAACACTCGCTCGCCGCAAGCCTATCGCTTGAGCGGCGGTGTGTTCTGACTGGAGAGTCCTTTTTAGATTCTGATTCGTTTCTTGAGTTGTATTTCATCCAAAACACTTGTAATGAGTTCCTATATATACTCTACATTGTTTGGGCTCTTCATAAGGCTTGAATAACACAGCAAAATATTATATTGTATTAAGAAAATATCAAAGTGAGAGAATCTAGATTATAGAGAGAGAAACTCGCATATTTTGAGTTAGATTGAGAGTCGTGTGAAATCATTTTGTATTTCTTTGCTATTGGTTCTAGTTAATTCTCTGCCTCTACTCGTAGTTTTTCCAGGACTTGGATTTTCACATTAAATCTTGTATTCTTGTGTAACTATTTTGATCTTGTTATATTTTCTTGGCTTTAATATTCATAACAAGAGGTATAAATTCTATCACCGAGTTATTGCAAATTGGCTTATATTATTCATGGGAATTTAACACCGAGCTAATTAGCTAATGAGTGGTTGATCTTTCTTATTTAAAAAGGTTTCATTGCCGTGATCCGACATCTTCATTGACCTTCTTATTGATTTCACTTTGAACCCAATTTTCCTCCGAACTATATAAGTGGGCTAAGGCTGGTTTCGTCCTCAATTTTTTCCCTTTAAAAATTAACGAGTCGAATTTTATCATCGTTAGTCAGTTTTCTCATTTAATATGTGTTCAGATTGGAACATGGATTATATGATAATTTTTCACAGTACTTTAAAGTGGAGAAGAAGCTATAAAAGATTATTGAAAAAGTGTTGACACTCGATGACTAGAGTTTCGAAGGAACGATATATAAAGCAATTTTTCATAAATAAAACTTTAGATGTAAAAGATTAAAGTCCTAATGATTTAATATTGAGTATTGTATTGCCAGTGAATGACGATCCAGAAAAGAGGAAAGACAAGACATGTAATTAGCTAAGAAATTATCTTAAAAAGAGATTTTCACATACATGTGCACACAAAGTACAGTGACCATTATAAACTATTAAAGTATAAAAATAAATCAGTAGTGAGCTGTGATAAATAGTTATGTTGGATAAATTAGTGTATAATTTATATTCCGCTAATAAAAATACACGTGCATGCAAATTCGAATAAAGTAACGACTTACAGAAACTATGGTATGTGCATAATAATGAGCAAATCATGACTTGCTCAAATGTAGAAACTGTAAAAATACGAAGGAGATTAAATGAAGCGAGGTATGCAAATGCAAATCCCTTTAAGAAAAAAATTTCGCCTCATATACTGGTGCTAACAGGATCAAATGGACGTCCGTCTCCCAAGATACAATGCTTCTTTCAAAATTAATAAAGTACAATATTAATTTTGTCGGGCGAACCAACACTTGACCTACTTTTCTAGAACAGAAGATATCGAATATAAATATCGAACACGAAACTAAAAAATAATATTAAAATTATTTTGACAGAATTTAGAGAAAGAAAAAATTAGAAATCAATTATTAGGAATTGATTTGGAGTAGGAAAGAATAGAACTAAAGGTCTATTTATAGATTTTCATATGTCTCTTCCTAATAATCGCATCTTTTAGCAAAATTCATTTCAACCATTAGATCGCAGCATTTCATAATTAATGGTTTATATTGCACCTTATCAAAATGTCATAACTTTTTGTTAAGCAACTTTAGCACTTGAAGAGTTGTACCAAATCAACACACTTATTGGAGAGTTTTCCATTCAAACATTTAAATCTTTCTATATACCCTTAAATTCTAACAATCTCCCACATATATGAAAGAAATCGACTCAAAACAAGGAAGACGAAGAAGAGTACAGCTGAAATATAATGCATCAGGATCGGTAGCTTTCGCTTTGATCCTTACTTAGTAAGCATCTATCGAAGTTACATGGCTAATCAGTGAACGCATCGTTTTGAACCGTCGATCGTTATTGTAAGCCTAGATAACAGATCGAACACATTACCTTCCATATCAAACTTTGGTTATCTATTGTGTTCATTATTTCGATCTTGAACCTTATTGGCTCTGCAAGTGCGCTGGATAATTCGTCTAAATAAAATTATCATAGAATCCACCAAGTTCACACTCACATAGGTGATGTTCTATAAAAAGTATCCTACAATACTCCACTTGTACTATTTACAAGAGATAGTCATCATTAACAATATAGCTTATCCTAACCAATATTTGGCAGGCAACACTTATTTACATCATAGAAATGAGGAAGAGTTAAAACTCCAAAGTGATACTTATCGAGTCAATCATAACTAGTTTTTCTATTGAACCTTGTCCTTGAGATCTTCAATCGCTAGGTTAGGTTTTCATTAAGCTGACCCATTAGTTTAGACTTTACACCCATTTCCCTCGATGTGCAGTTTATTTTCTCTAGATAACCCATTTATAAACGGATCCATAGGTTATTCTTCGATAAAACAATTAGACTTGTTTCATTTGAGAGCAACCGTTAAATGGTATTATGTCTACAGCATAGATTCGAGACTTACCATTATACATGACATTTTGTGCTATTTCATTTGTAGTTAGGTATCTTGATTAAATAATATAATATGCACAATTGTCACCAATTAGAAAATCTTTCCAAAATGTAACCATCGTGCTTCCTTCTAACCTTATTGAAAGTTCTAATTTCTTTCAATTCTCAAGTTGTATTGAGGATTTCAACGAAATAACTAGACTCTCATAATAAAACGTATTTACTAATAATTTTTGAATCGTTGCATTGGATATCCATTTTTTAACATAGTGCATATTAACAAGGTATTCATTATAGTGCAATTTATCATTTCGAATATTCTTCAAATATCTTAAACAAATCATGGAGTGCATCCGAACTTTAATTAAGAATATTATGCAAAGAACAATCATACCCCCACAATTTTGGATAAGACTAGCAACATAATATTCTTCTAAGTATATAAAGTTCAACCATATCAATAATTATGTTTATCTACTGGATAATCAAGTTCATTCCACCTCTAGTCAACGTATAAATGATTCGATATGCCAATGTCATGTAAAAGCCAATGTATTTCCACATTCAAGGATATTATAGCCCCATTTAGTACCACGATTAACACAACTTTAATTTGGTCATTCACATTCAACACATAAGCTCGATGTAGTTCATGAATCGCACACGTTGGTCGGATCACAAAATGAGATATATAGAAAAAAGGAAAATGCACGCAAAATTTAAAACTCCTTGAAGTGCCTTCTCCATATTAGCACTTGAACCGCACTTGCCAATGACAATTTTCCTATTGGTTCATTTCCAAAATTTGCATCAAAGTTCTATCGTACATAAATAGACACGCAAGCGAAGCTTGAATAGTTTACTTTGATTTGAACATCGCCATCCATTCAAAAAATCGAATTCTATAGAGACCAACATATCTCTTGTTTAATGTAAATATGAACTGAACTTCTTTTTTCAAAATTACTATTGTTCTTTTGGAAATCAAATAAATTTGTAAATTATCCGTAATTTTGAGATGGAACATCATTTCCCATTTCTTAAAGTCCTCACATGTGAACTTTCCATATTTTTTCCTATAAGCATAAGGTACAATTAAAACTCAAGAATCTTTCTAAAGTCTTAATCTTTTCGGTTCATAACAATTAGAACCTTGTCCAATTATATTATTTCAATCACATATCAATAGAATTATTTTGAAAATAAAATACATCCTAATGAATGCACCTTTTCAAATTTATACTTCCTGATTTACCGCATGTACATGATAGAAACATAATATAAAATCAAAATCTGAATTTTAATAGTGTTGCACAAAATCCAATGCCAGTATATGAAATATAAATTCGTGATTTGACCATTAGAACATTTCTGAATACTTGGTCGAAGTTGATACAAAATCAATTTTTCATGATTTTTTACTTAAATAATTTTAACCAAATTGCAATAGTCCTCCACATGAATGAAATTTACTAAATATGCAAATGATAAAGCAGACACTAGTAGAGAGACAATCGAAAAAACATCACATCATGAGAGGTAGCTTCTGACTTTGAACCTGTCTTATTGAAATATTGTAGAATTTATTTGACTAATTGGTAAACGTGATATCTTGAATCATTCAACCGCTAATGTGAACCAAGACAACAGTACTTACCCAATATCTTTCCTAAATCATTTCGGTTCTCATGATTGTGTTCATTTTGGACTTGACAATCTTGAGTTTCGTAAGTGTTTTAAAGAATTTTAGCCGCAACAATTCTCATAAAAACAGCCCCACTTTAAGCTTACATAGGTGACCTCCTATTGAGAGTTTCCTGTCATACTCTACTATACTTAGTCAAGCTATAGAAATCATTAAAAGCATAATTTAACATTTTAACATTCTGCAGAAGGCACTTTGATTATCATAGGAATGAGTAGGAATTATTCCCCAAGTGCTTCATGGAATCTTCATAACTTCATTGTCCCATTGAACTAAGATCTTGGAATTTTCAGTCAATAAGGTTAGGTTACCGTTACAACGACTCTTATGTAGTAGGCTTTAATCTCCATCTCTTCGATAGGCAATATATTTGGCCCATGTTTGATATTGATTAAAATAAAATTTTAATCTAAGTCAAAGTCAAACAATCAATATCAACCACATATTCCATTGGTCCTGCAACTTTTCAACCACACATTCCATCAACTTTTATCAAAATCTACTAAAAATCTAATTTTAATTTCCATCAAACAACCCTTTGATCTTTCGGTAAGCCTTTTGTAAGCAGATCCACGATATTTTCCTTTGATTTCACATAATCAATAAAAATGATATCGTTCGAGATCAATTGCTTAATGATATCGCGCCTACGATGTATGTGTCTAGACTTACCATTATACATATTGTTTTGTGCTCTTCCAATAGTCGATTGACTCTCACAACGTATACTTATAGTAGGTACCGGCTTAGGCCAACGTGAAATATCCTCCAAAAAGTTACAAAGCAATTCTGTTTCTTAACCAGCTTTGCCTAAAGCTATAAACTCTGAATTCTATAGTTGACCGGACTACACATGTTTATTTTGTGGACTTTCAAGACACAACAGCGCCACCATTGGTAAAAACATGACCACTAGTAGACTTAAAATCCTTCATATCGGATATCTAATTCGCATCACAATATTCTTCCAGTACTGTGAGACATTTTGTAAAGTGTAATCCAGAGGTTAAGTTATATTTTAGATACCTAATGCCCCTATTCAAAGCTTTCCAATGGTTATGACTTGGATTACTCGTGAATCTACTAATTTTATTCACAGCAAATTTTATATTCGATCGAGTGTAATTCATAATGTACATTATACTACCAATAACATGTAAATACTTTAGTTGAAACATCGGCTCCCCTTATTTTTGACTAAGTGTAGACTTAAATCAATAGGGGTTCTTACTGGACTTTCCTCATATATGTTAAATCTTTTAAGTACACTCTCAATGTAATAAGATTGGAAAAGTACAATTCCATCAGATGTTCTAAAAGTTTTAATCCCTAATATTACAGCTGCCACACCCATATTCTTCATGTTGAAATGTTTCGGTTTCGTTAACATTTTTTTAGTGTACATGATGATATCATGACTATTGTCCATAATTAACATATCATCCACTTATAGATATACAATTACATAGGCCTTAGGTATATGTTTTATATATACACACTTGTCACACTCGTTAATTTTAAAATCATTTGACAACATAGTTTTGTCAAACTTTTGGTGTCATTGTTTTGGAACTTGCTTCAACCCATAGAGGGACGTAATGAGATTACAAACTTTTCATTCTTAGTTGGGAGCAATGAACCCTTCAAGTTGTTCTCTGTATATTTCTTCTTCTAACTTACCATTCATAAATGTCATTTTCACGTGCATTTGAAGAATCTCAAAGTTGTGCAATGCAGCAATTGCAATTAACAACCTTATCGAAGTGATTCTAGTCACATGTGAGTATGTATCAAAGAAGTCAAGTACTTCCTTTTGCATATAGCCTTTGGAAACCAACCTAGATCTATTTGTCAATGGATCCATCCAATTTTAAATTCTTCGTAAAAATCTATTTACACCCTAAAGACTCATTTTTAGATGGTAAATCAACCAATTTCCAAGTACGATTTTGCATTCTAGATTTTATCTCACTATTGATGGCCTCTTTCCAATGACGTGCTCCGGTGTATATATTTCTTTACTAAGGGTGTGTTTGGGACACNATTTCACGTAACACTAAAAACAAAACTAACTTTCAATGCACTTGAGAAACTTTTGTTTTACAATATGCCGCTTTTTATTATGCTTCTGTTTTAATATTTTACAATACATTTGTAAAACAATGTGTTACGTTATGAGTGTGATAGATGTATATTTTTTAGGAGAGAATGCATTTTTTTTGTGATGTGATGGTGAATATGTGGTTGAAAAAGAAGGAAAAGTTATTGATGTGATGAAAAATATTATTTTATTGAAGAATGTGTGGTTGAAAATAAGTAGAAGAATAAGAATGAAAAAAATAATGTGTACCAAACAGAGCCTAAATGCCTTCAAATCACCTTCTACCATGTATGTTAGAAAATCACAACAATGTGAAGTTGATGTTCTAGTTCTTTTACTACGCCTTGATTCTATATCTTTTATAGTACTATTTACAGTTTCATAGGTTCTCTTATTTGAACTTATATATTTCTTATCTTTACATGGAAAAATATTTTCGAAAAAGGAAGCATTTCTCGATTCAAGTATTGTGCCTCCATGTATTCTTGAACGTCAGACTTATGAACAAGAAATCGATATGCACTACTATTAGTGATATATCCAATAAATATGCTTTCAATTGTCTTATACCCAATTTTAACTTGTTTCAGCGTAGGTACATCAAATTTAGCCAAGCACCCCAAACTTTCAAGTGTTTATAAGAATGAGGATAACATTTTTATAATTCATATGGAGTTTCGTCCATTTCCCTTTGAAGTATCTTGGTAAGAATGTTACTTACTGAAAGTATATCTTCCTCCTACATGTTCTAAGATAGACCTAAATTTATCAGCATTACATTCATCATCTCTTTAAGAGTTTGATTTTTGAGTTAAGCGATACTATTTGATTGAGGTGAATAAGGTGTCGTTGTTTTTGAAAACATGTAATACTTCATCCTTACTTCCTGGCAGATAGACATAACAATACTTAACATAATCATCAATTAAAGTAATAAAGTATTTTTCCCATCTTTAGCTTAAACAAATTTCAAGTGACAATATCACTGTGTATTAACTTTAAAGGTGCAATGTTCATTTGAACCGAATGAAATAGTGTTTTGGCCAATTTTGTATCAACATAAATTTCATATTTATGATTAGGATCAAATTTTAGCGTCGGTATCAAACTTAGATTCATGAGTTTGCGCGCACATTTGAAGTTTGCATGTCCTAATCAACTATGCCATAAACAAGACAACTTAAGTATATAAGCAAAATTTAAACTTTTATTCATAATGATTTACTTTAGTACAATAGTAAGAACATTCATTTTGAACATTCCATCACATAAGTATCATTTACCAACATACATTTCATTCTTAGTGAGTACAAATTTATCGGATCCAAATATTAATTTAAAACCAAATATGGGATCCAAATAGATTTGGATACAAGGTTCTTGCAAATGTCCGATACATATAGAACATTGTTGAGAACTAGCTCTTTGCCGGAAGTCATCTTCAATGTAACCTTCCATTGTCCTT
Source organism: Fraxinus platypoda (assembly GCA_903798405.1). NCBI lineage: Eukaryota > Viridiplantae > Streptophyta > Magnoliopsida > Lamiales > Oleaceae > Fraxinus > Fraxinus platypoda. The sequence goes on along the minus strand of CAIGRT010019825.1, from coordinate 2,765 downwards.
CAACTTTGGAACATGTAGAATTTCCAATAAAGATTTGTTCTCCAATCAATTCTTTGTAGTTTGAGAACATTGTTTTCTCTACACAAATGTGGCGAGTAGCACCAGAATCAACCCACCATTCTCTTAGATTTTCAGCGTTATTACATTGGAAAACAACAACACACAAATTTATCTCTTGTATCTCTTCAAATAAAGTGTCTCTTCAATCATATTTACTTGTGCATTCTTCTTAGGCTTGCAAAATTCACTTGATTGACGTCATGCTTTTCCAAAATTGTAGCAATTGTCTTTTTGGTGCATCACTTGAGACTTTATACTTTTTGTTGATCCTTGAACCGGATCAAGTTAGCTTTAGCTTGTCTAAATTGAACAACGGACTTCGTTTCGGTCTTTCTATTGTCTTCTTCAATCCTTCATCAGACAACAAGTTCTTCCAAGTTCATCTCCTTGCAATCGTTGGGTGACCGCTTCGTCGCTCGAGCGTGCAAAGCAAGGACCGACGCCCCCTTGGCTCCAAGCAGTCGCTCGCAGCGGCCTTATATGGCCAAAACTCAATTTTTTTCTTTCTAGTTTTGAAGAAAAAATTTTCATTCATTCGAAATTAGTTTTAGGATTCCAAATATACTACGGCTGTCTACTCGATGAGTAGAACAAGTTCGTCCATTCACTTCCGTGATTTGACCATCAGAACATGTGTGAATACTTGGTCAAAGTTGATACAAAATCAACTTTTCATGATTTTTAATTAACCAAATTTAACCAAATTCCAACTAGTGAAAGCAATAGTTTCTCTTTTGTGAGTTGTTACTGAGTTTTGTGTAAACTGAGAGGGAAATTGTGGTGTTTGTCCTGCAAACCATCCTTACCTATTTTGAGGGCTTTATAGTGGATTCGAGTTTAATTCTAACTGATGCTCAATAGGAGACTAAGTGTTAGAAGCGATCGCTAAACCTTCTGGGCCTAAAACGAAAAAATCCTGCGTGTTCTTCTATTTCTACAAACTTAATAGGATACTATTTCAAGGGAAAAATTCACAATTCAAATATTAACTATGGGTCAATTCAATTTCCATGTTCTAATTTTCAAAATTCAAAACTCAAGTGATAAATAAATAATTAAATATGTTTTATTAATTAAGTATATTGAGGTCACAATTATACAATTAATGGTTATATGTACGTACTTATAGGTCACAACTTATTTATTGGTCACGTATTATCAAATTAATAGGCCACAAATTATTTCACGGCCACAAATCAAAAATTTCATATGTCATAAATTTCGACGGTCACAAATCAAAAAATTTATAAGTCGCAATTTATTCACCGATCACATATTTTCAAATTGGATAGTAAAAAATTATCAAATTTTTCACTATTAAATAGTTGGTCACAAATTAACCAAAGAGTTAGTCACAAATACTCTTTATCCCACCCGCTATCGCCACCACACCACAACCACCACCACCGCTAATATTAACAACAACAAAGACAACACAACACAACACCACAATCACCACCACCAACACTGCTACTGCCACCGCCAACAAAAATCACCCCAACACCAAAACATGAAAAAACTACCACCATTTCAAAAATCGACAAACCCAACAAAAATCACCACCACCGCAAACCACGCACACGTACCACCGTGGTCACAAATAAAGCGTTGCGACGACGGGCGAATGAACAGTAGATCTTGGAACCAACGCCGACGTGCTCTACATCGCGGCATACCAACAAACCAAATCACAGCATACCAACCAAACCAGCGACATCATCCATTGATAAATCTAAGTCGTCACGTAGCGACCCCATCTAGGGCTTCAGTTCAGGCGCGCAGTGGAAGTTTTTTTCATCATCGTCGCGCGCTGAGAGCGACGACTCTATGAACTCTATCTCGTATGCGGCCCAGTGAGAGAAGATTGTGATGAAGAGAGAAGATGCGGCACACAGCGGCGATTTTTCCATCATCTCAGCTGTGCGCGATGGCTATATGAGCGCCGCCTCGGAAGGTAAATTGTGAAGGGAGTGAACTGGAGAGAGAGAGATGAGATGGAAAATATTTTAGGTTTTATAGTGGGGGTGGGTGGGATGGGAGTGGGTAAATTTTATCATATTATTAATAATTTAATTAATACCTAATTTTTGATTAAATAAACTTATGATTTTTTATTTGAAGAACTTAAATACTCGTTAATATGTAATTTTCACCTATTTAAATTCAAACTATGCAAAAGTACGGGCCTCCTGGCTCACCTATGAGGTCCATGTAAGATAGTTGTGCCTTTAATATTCAAGGGTCCATGAGAAAATTTCTACCCATATCACATTGCAATTGGTTCTAGGGAAGAGGAAATTACACAATTCCAGGTGTTTAAAGTTTCAAATTCAAAAATCAGGGACCAAGTTTCATTCTTCAAAAATCAGGTGATACATAAAAACCTAACCCTAATTTTTCACTGTCCACCCCCTCCTCTCTCTATCTCTCTCTCTCTCTCTCGCCTACTCTCTCCTCCCCTCCCCTCTCTCTTCCGTCTCTTCTATGCCATTTCACCCCTCCACCTCCCCTTCCCCCTCCCCATCCCCCCTCTGCTGCTGCGAATCGCAGCTGTAGAAACAGCCAACCACCAAAATCGTACGCTGCAGAATCGCGAATCGACCCCACAGCAGCATCGCGACTCTGCTGTAGGTGTGGTGGTTTGGGTTGTGATTTTTTTGGTTGTGATTTTGCGGTGGCGACGTAGTAGTGGGTGTGTTATGCAA
>CAIGRT010019822.1:0-32700 GCA_903798405.1 Fraxinus platypoda | reverse complement strand
TTGCACGTTGCTTAAACCTAGTAAAAAAATAAACATAGAAGATTATATTCATTTAATACATTCATAATTTTGGAATTTTAGTACGTAGTAGAGATATATGAAAATGAAACCTCTTATCGTATTAGAACTTAAGAGTTCTAATGTTTCTCAAAACGAGTATTGGGTAAGCTTCATAGAGTTTATTCTTATCAATTTTTAGAATGGTTTAAAAAAAATCAATAAGTTAGAATTCTATTGGGCTTCTCAAGTTGAGGGTTGGGTAAATTTTTTAAAGTTCTTTTCTTATCAACTTTTAGCATGTGTTCGGATAAGCAAGAGTTGAGTCGAGATTGTTACTAATTTTTCACATCAAAATCAATTTTTAATCTTTTTATTCGACTTTTTCATGAATATATATAAATAGATAATCCAATATAAAATGAGATCCTCTTTTATCAACTTATAGTATAAAATTAATACCAACATAATACATATAGTAGCCTATTAAAAATAAGCTCTAATGCTGTGGTAAAAAAATTAAGGAAACCCAATCAATGGCCGTGACTAGAAGAAATTCCACAATTTCCATTATGGAGCGTTGAAAATCTCTATATCTCTGTACGTCTCTCTCACACACAATGACAAAACATGAATCCATGTTGTTGTCATATGTTAAAATAGTTTTTCATTCTGATCTCTTGTCACTTCTTTTCCCTGTCATCTTTCACTTCACTTCTTCTTTTTGTCATTTTATCCCTCTCCCCTCTCTTTTTTGGTGGAACCCGTTAGTAAGTAATCAAAGGTGAAATCCTTCTTCTTCACTTCTTTTTCTATGTATTTCTGGTCTTCTCTGGACAATTAATTCTCTGTTTCTTTATTGCCCACAATTCAATCTTATGGGCTCAAGTGTATTAGTTTGGCTCTTGGCATGGTTGACTTAATTTGATTGTATATTATAAGCTTTGTGCTTTTTGGGATTTTAATGTACTTTTAGAAACAGGTCTCTTGTGGGTTCTGCAAAGAATTTTGAGTAAAGGGATTAATGAATTGTGTGAATTTTACTTTTATTTTTCAGAACTGATGGGTTCATACAGCTTTGTAATTGATCGGAATTCCCGAATTTAATGCAATTTTTAATCAACGCTTGCATTTCCTATTCTGCCATTAATTTGTAGGTAGTTATAATTGAATTTCAATTGGTGATACCTTCTTATCAATTGAAATGTAAATATGCTAAGCCTGAATTTTATTGTACTGACTTTTCCTATTAATTAGTTTTGGTTCATTAGATAGACACTCTTATTTGCTTAAAGCTGACTGAACATCTTGATTTTGCAGATTGCTGCATGGTTTCCAGTTTGGCTAGATTTCATTTAGTTATTTGATAATTAATCATGATCGAGAAGAAAATTATGGGACGAACAAAACAGCTTTTTCTGTTCCTCTTGTCAATTGGCTTTTTCTTTTTAACATACAACTTCGTTATCACAATTATGCATGATAAGAAAGTCAATTCTACAAGAAGGACTCCTGTTGAACTATATAATAAGCTTCTCATTGATCCTGTTGTTGAAATGCCCGAGAATGCCAAAAAAACAAAGAATGAGAGGTTACTTTTCCATGTTGCCTTAACGGCTACCGACGCTCCTTACAGTAAATGGCAGTGCCGTATCATGTACTACTGGTATAAGAAAATGAAGAACTTGCCTGGCTCAGAAATGGGAAAGTTCACTCGAATTCTTCATTCAGGAAATCCCGATAACCTTATGGATGAGATCCCTACATTTGTGGTTGATCCTCTGCCCCCAGGTCTTGATCGGGTGAGAAGCCATCCATTATTACTCTTAACATTTCTTTTCATTTCCAACTTTCTTTTCTTATTGTGCTCTATTACTTTATAACATCATTTTTTTGCTTAATCTCTATATAGTTCTAAAAATCACATGGTTGTCTCCTTCACTCGGTCATAATGGACATGGTTGATTTTATAATAGGTGTTGCACTCTTTTATTTAAAGAAGTTTATTGTTTTTATACTTCCATTAAAGTTTCTCCTTCTGTTTAGACGTTCAACTAAATGCCTTTAGTAGATGGTATTCACTTGAACAACGATAATCCAATACACTTGATAACTTCATTGAGAGAAATGCTTTGCATGCTTATGTTTTATTGTTTTATATTTGCCTTCTTTTATTATTCATTTCCTTATATATCAAATATTTATTCTTCAGTTGGTGGACGTGTTCATAGTGGGCTAAACTATTCTATTCATCTAATATTTATTTCGTTGCTATGTTGGATCCAGGGTTATGTTGTTCTGAATAGGCCGTGGGCTTTTGTACAATGGCTAGAGAAGGCAACGATTGAAGAAGAGTGAGATTTCTAGCATTGACATGAATTGAGTGACATTTAAAGTTCTGTAAACATCAAAAACCCATTTTTTCGTTTTGTCTTACTGCTGCAGATACATATTGATGGGAGAACCTGATCATATATTCATAAATCCTCTGCCTAATTTGGCTCGTGGAGGATATCCTGCTGCTTTCCCCTTCTTCTACATCAAACCTACTGAACATGAAAAAATTGTAAGGAAGTATTTCCCCGAGGAGAAGGGTCCTGTTACAAATATTGATCCAATTGGCAATTCTCCAGTGATAATAAGAAAGGTGAATCTATTCATGTTCACGAAATAGATTTTGTTATTGAATTGTTTTTCATCATGGTTTAAATTTCTGATACATAATAAATTTAGGAACATAATGATGTTATATCATCTTTACATTTCTACTTTATTATTTCGTAGCTGTAAAAAAAGTTTAAACAATTTTTGGATTGCTTTTTCAGGATTTGCTGGAGAAAATTGCACCTACCTGGATGAATGTTTCTTTAAAAATGAAAAATGACACAGAGACGGATAATACTTTTGGATGGGTGCTAGAAATGTAAGAAGATCTTGAAACATTCTCTTTATTTCTTGTGAGTCAAAACTCGCATCTATAGGTAAAAAGCTGATCTGACCTTCCTGTTTTTCTTCGCCAAACAAAGGTATGCATATGCTGTGGCCTCGGCTCTTCACAGAGTGCAGCATATTCTCTGCAAGGACTTTATGTTGCAGGTATCACGTCTGAACTGTTATAGACAACACACAATCTCTTCTTCACAATTCAATGGAGTCTGTGGTCTGAAGCTAATTTTGAACATTTTGCATTGTTAATTTTCAGCCCCCATGGGACACGGAAACTGGAAAGAAGTTTATCCTCCATTTTACTTATGGATGTGACTACAACATGAAGGTAAAGTTATGTTTCTATTTCTGTACATCGTTATAATGAGAAGTTCATGTTATGCTATTCTTATGAACATTTCTTTTTCATTTTCTTCTTGCGAGTTACTCAGAACTGCATATTTCCACTTCACCCTGTAGTCTGGACTATGTTTTTTGAGTACTTATGAGGCTATTAATGTTCAGGGTGAACTAACATATGGAAAATTTGGAGAGTGGCGATTTGATAAGAGATCATACCTTGATGGACCCCCACCTCAAAATCTCTCCTTGCCCCCTCCTGGTGTTCCTGAAAGTGTTGTACGTGCTGCATTTTTATATTCTTCGTAAATTATTCACGATTCAGTTCTTTGGGATCTATGTCTATTCTGTTTATCGGATTTTCACTCATATTTACTTGATCTTTAAATTTTGAAGCCATACAATAGGAAATTTTCCGTATTTCTCTTATAGAATGGGTCAACTGCTTAACATGATGTACATATATATTTTTGCATTGATTTCTTGATGTCATTTCGTTTTTGGAGATGTACTACTGGTCCACCTTTTTTCTCTTTGCTTAGGGGGTTTACATCGTGTGTTCTAATGAGGTGCCAACATGATAGGTTTAAGGATTACATCAGTAACTGATAATGAAAATTCTAGATTTTTTTTTTTTTTTTGTTTACTGCCACTGCCAGATTACAAAGTAATCCTTGGGAAAGCTCTGTTCAATGTTTTCAACTTTTGCTTTAAATGGCGATGGCAACTTGCAAAGGATTCTGTAGATGTAGAAATTTCTGATTCTCTTCATGTTTTATCTGATATTATTTAAACTTTTGATGCTCGAATCAAATACGATGCTTTTTCTATTTCTTCTCATTTATGTTATTTTTGCAGGTCACTCTAGTAAAGAAGGTCAACGAAGCTACTGCTAATATTCCTAACTGGGACACAAAATAAACAACAAAATCAAAAGCTCGGATGAAAGGAATCTCTTTGATTGCTGCTGCTTCATGGTGAAGAATGAACATGAATGATAGAACAAGTAGGCAATTTTGTTAGAACAAACTCTGAACCAGTAGTTTATAATTGAATTAATTCGTTTGATGTCCAAAATAAACTGAGAAACCAAATTATAATTGAATACTTTTCTATTATAATATGGAGTATGTTTTGATTTTCAGATTTAATTCTTCATTTTAAAATTACTATAGTAAATAAGTTTTACTAATGAATATAATACAAAAAGACATCATTATAATATTCATTTTAGTACAACAATAAACTACTCTTGTTTCAACTAAAAGTTTACTAGACCAAAACGTTAAAAAAAGTCGGATTAAGAATAAAAATACCAGAAGTCGATAAAATAGATTAGCTGCTTATGTTGATGAAAATTATGGGCTCCAATAACTTTTTGGGAAAAACCATATGTACAGAAGATTTTTTTACAGATGTTTTACACCCACTCACATGGGTGGGGGCCCACCGGAATAAAAAATGAAAAAAAACCCACCCACCCCCTGCATTGTGTGTATCTAGTTGTTTTCTGTGAACCATGGTTCTAAGTTTTTCTGGTTTGTTACATGATTTTAGTATTCACCAGCAAAACTAGTGCTCCTTCCACAAAGGCTTCCTTTTCCAATTATTGGATCATTCATGTGCCATAGTACCAAGGCGCACATATCTTTATATAATCGACATTCCTCTACCATTGTTAATATAACATAATCGACAAATATTTTAATGTTTTCTTTTTTAATTCAAAATTTTGTGGTAGTTAACTTTTCACGATTTCAAATGTTCTAATTTTTCTTTTAATTAATTTCTCACAGTTTATATATACGACTAATGCTATGTTCAACGTGAAAATAACGTTATTTCATTTATTACTAACTATTTTTAACATGAAATTGACATATATATGACATACAACAATCTCATTAATTTCAAATAGTTTTCTATCTGTTTTTTTCTCAACAAAACAAAATAGAACCCAATTTGATTAAGCATTAATCCATCATTTGAAAAATAATAAAATTAATTTGATAAGACATTAAAATATCATAATATTTGGCAATTATGAGTTGAAGAAGCATGCATGTGGGAATGCACTAAGCCTAAGGTTATGGATAATTTTGACAGACAGTAAGGCTGGGCCAAATATTTTATGACAAATTTGGTCCATGAGATGTCATTGCATCTATGTTGAATTGCAAGTTACTACAAACTTTATGGATTCGCATATCTTGTCTTGTTTATCGAATCCGTTAAAAGTAAAATTTCATCTCTTATTGAAGATGGAATTCCAAAAAACAATTTTATCTGTCTAAAATTCAAAAGAACAATCGAATTTGAGATATATTTATGAATGCACTATTTATCTAGAAAATTGTAAATTATGTGAGATTGATAAATTATCGTATAAATTTAACAAGTTATCTATATTAATTTAGCACTTTTTAAAGCATCGAGTAGTGAGAATAGTATTCGAGTTATGGGGTGGGCCTAGATTAACGGTTTGAATGGTGGGCCCAGTTGAAGCTTTGCTACATTCTTGACGCAAGAATTCTCTGACAAAATATCTTGGCGTTCACGGGAAGCCACAAAATTACAAAGTACAAGCGAGGCAGAAAAAGTTACTTGCCTTTAACAACCACCCAAAACAACCTCCTACTTTATATTTTCGATTAAATCTTTGTTTGGTACACATTAAAAACAAGGGCACTATTGAACTTTTACTTGCAGTTATATTTATCTTTTTATTAAAAACACCATGTGTAGAATTTCATTGGACTCTAAAAATGTCTTAATCAGTAACAGTATTATCTCCGTGATGAATGGGAGGGACAAAGGCACAAGAATCTGCCAAAAAAACTAATGGAATCAACACCACATTGACTCTATACCCCATCCTACCGTACTCAACGCCTAAAATCTATTCATTACAAGTATAACCTCATATGTGAAGAGGTAACCTAAATTTTTAGATCGACAGAACCCCTATAAATACTCAATTCCCTCACTTCCTACAAACAATCAGTAGCTAGCCATGAGGACCCTTCTGCTGTCCTTAGCCATTCTCTTTATCTCCCTGGTTCAAGGGCTCAGCCCCAACTGCAATATTCAAGACCAGGGCTCAACCCTCCAAGTCATCAATGTTAACAGTCCATGCTCCCCATTCGGACCTAAAACACCACTCTCATGGCAAGACAATGTCCTCCAAATGCAATCCAAGGACAAAGCCAGGCTCCAATACCTGTCCAGCCTGGTTGCGCGCAAGTCCATTGTCCCAATTGCCTCCGGCAGAACCATTACTCAGAACCCAACTTACATTGTCAGGGCCAACATTGGAACCCCTCCTCAGACTCTGCTTTTGGCTGTTGACACCAGCAATGATGCTGCTTGGGTTCCATGCACTGGCTGTGTAGGCTGCTCCTCCACCGCCACGGTGTTTGATTCGGCCAATTCTACCACTTTTAAGAGTGTGGATTGCACTGCAGACCAGTGCAAACAGGTATTACTGGCATTCTTGATACATTCACGCATATATGACATGCTTGTGCATTGTTTTTATCCTTTTTCGGATTCTTGCACCAGCCACAAAGTGTGACCCGTGAATAAACACTAAAATCCACTGTGTTGAGAACTGGCCCTACTCGGATGTCAGTTGGACTAGAAAAATTAGAAATTGACTCGAAAACTAATTGGATTCAGCTTAAAACTAGCTCTTAAAAAGTTGAACCAGTCAGCCATTTTGATTACAAATTGACCAACATTATATCTTTTAGAGTAATTCTATTTATAGTATCGATGGTGTTAGAACACTGTAGTAGATATCATTATTCTCAATCTTATAACCATTGACCATTTATAATTTTTTTGAATAGATTTTCGGATGGTATTTTAAGACATTACTAAAGCTTCGTTGGTATAAATTTTATTCAGGTACCCAATCCAACATGTGTAGGCACCACCTGTGGCTTCAACAAGACCTATGGTAGCTCCACCTTTTCGGCCAACCTCGTGCAGGACACCCTCATCCTGGCTACCGACCAGGTCCCAAGCTACACCTTCGGCTGCATTCAAACTGCCACAGGCAGCTCCCTGCCGGCACAGGGATTATTGGGGTTGGGCCGAGGCCCACTTTCTCTACTGTCTCAAACAGATAGTCTGTACAAGTCCACATTCTCGTACTGCTTGCCCAGCTACAAATCCACCAATTTCAGTGGATCACTGAGATTGGGACCCATCGGCCAGCCCAAGAAGATCAAATATACACAATTGCTTAAAAATCCGAGAAGATCATCACTCTATTATGTGAATTTAATGGCAATTAAGGTTGGAAATAAAGTTGTGGACATCCCAGCTACTGCATTTGCCTTTGATCCCAACACTGGTGCCGGAACAGTCATTGATTCTGGTAACTTTTCTAACTTTTTCTTTTTACAATTTTTAGCTTTAATCTTAATTTTTTAAGATTATTGAAAGAAAAATGTTCATAAAATGGACTTAATGAAATGGGATGTGACTAGTTGTAGAAAATTAAGGAGACTATGATGGAGAAATCCATGTGCATTGAAAAGTGCAAGCATGGGTTGGAGAGAATATTGGACAATAGACATAAGCCCAATTCAACAATAGCGTGTAACTAAACTAGGATAATATCAATTGTAAGTTCTTTCATTGAAAAAGAAATTTTAGTTTAACTCGTATCTTGTGGTGATTTATCCATTTACAAAATTTTATGCCATTTTAGTTGGACAATTTAGAAGAAATGGTTACATACAATAATTTATGAGTATTAAAGAAAAAATTAATTTATGATTGCTTTGATTAGTGAAAATTGTTAGTTAATGGTATTTTAGATCGGTTCTTACTCTTTTTTCTATATTTGGTGTTAATTACAAATAGGCACTACCTTCACTAGTCTGGTGAAGGCAGCCTATATCCCAGTTCGAGACGAGTACCGGCGGAGGATGGGCAACGCCACCGTGTCCTCTCTCGGCGGCTTCGACACTTGCTACACCGTGCCTGTTACCATTCCCTCCATCACCTTCATATTCTCCGGCATGAACGTTACTCTGCCGCAGGACAATTTCATCATCCGGAGCACCGCTGGTACCACCTCCTGCTTGGCAATGGCGGCGGCGGGCGACAACGTCAACTCTGTTCTGAACGTAATCGCAAACTTCCAGCAGCAGAACCACCGGATCCTGATTGACGTGCCCAATTCCAAGCTCGGTGTAGCCCGTGAATCCTGCAGCTAGCTGATTGTCAAATGTGGAATTTGAATTTTATTACTTTGTGTCGAGTTTAATGCTAAAGTGTAATTCATCATGAAGTGAAATGATTACGTAATTTTGAGCTGAAAATCTGTCACGGATCTCTCTTTGGATAGAAAGCTGATGCTTTATTCTGGTGTGAATTATTAATAAATAAATAAAAAAAGAGAGAGAGCGACCAGCCACCAGAGCAAATTAAAGATCGGTCTTTTCACACTGAATCCAGATTGTGACGCACGGCACCGTTTAATGGCTACCAACAAATGCTTTACGGAGTCAAGCTCCACTTTTTCTTATCTTCTTCCTAATAAATTACATCTACTTGTACCAACAACCATACGCGTGATATTTATTTTAGCAGAAAAGCTTAAATAAAAGTCAACGTACATGTACACACACGAAAATTCATTCATATTCCCTCTGAAGAAAAACCCATATGATTTCTTGAATCAATTGAAATGGAGGTTGTCAAACGAAGAACAGTGAAAACCCTTGTAACAAAGCTCAGCTCCGTTTCTGAACAAACCCGCACAGAAGCTCTGTGCGAGCTGCGTTTGATTTCAAAAAATGACCCGGAAAGCCGCTCGTTAATTGCAGAGGCTAACGCTATTCCGTTGATAGCGGAAGCCCTTTATTCAACAGTTGTGATTCTTCAAGAGAATGCCACTGCCACGATCTTGAATCTGTCCATATCTTCCAAGGAGGATTTGATTGCGTCTCATGGTGTCCTTGATGCCCTTTCGCATGCCGTCCGAAATCCTGCTTCCCCTTTTGTTGCCCAGTGCGCTGCCGCCACCATTTTCAGCCTGTTGACTATGGAATCATTTCGCCCTATTATTGGGCACAAACGGGACATTATATTTGGGCTTGTAGAAATAATAAGGAGTCCGGGGTCGGTGGCAAGGTCAATTAAGGATTCTTTGAGGGCTTTATTTGCCATTGCGCTTTACCCTTTGAATCGTGCGCAGATGGTGGAGTTGGGGGCAGTACATGCTCTGTTTTCATTAATTCTCAAGGATGGGAGGGTGGGGCTTGTTGAGGATGCCACAGCTGTGATTGCACAAGTTGCAGGGTGTGAAGAGAGCTGGGAAGCATTCAAGAAGGTTTCCGGGCTAGGAGTGTTGATGGATTTGTTGGATAATTCCACTGGATCGAGTTATAGGACTAAGGAGAATTCAGTTTCTGCGCTGTTGAACTTGATGCTGTGTGGGGGTGAGGAGGTTTCCAAATTTGTTTGCGGAAAAATGGAAGAAAGGGTGCTTGATGGGATTATTGACGTGTCACAGAACGGGAGTGACAAGGGAAAGAACAAGGCGATCGAGTTGTTGAAGATTGTTAATGCAAGAAATGCGAGGTTGGAGTCTTTATCTTTGTCAAGCCATTCTTCATGAGAATATGAGGTTTTATTTTGTACTTTACCCTGTAGATAGATTTGTGTTGATTCCATGTTTGTATACAGTGTTGTAGAATAGATACTTTTGAGGAATGGAGCTGCATTGAATTGGATTCATGTCTTGATGAAATCGTGCGGTCTAACTAATTGATGGTATTGAGTTTTGCGATGCGTAAAACATCAGGAAAATGGGTATATTATGTCTAGAGGAATAGTTTTCAATGTTCAGCTATCCTTGTTTACTTTTGCTTCATATGGGCTTGTTATTGTAAACATTACCAAGAAACATGCAAATTCATGTCATTTTGTCTAGTTCGTTAAAGTTCTATTGGAATGTACTGGGGTATAATGAATTTTCCCGCTCTAATTCTAATAAGAACGGTGGTGTACTCATTGATTTTCTATCTCTGAGTGCCTCCGTCCAGTTAGTCCTAATATCAGTTACCTGTAGACGGATTACCTGACAACCAATTCAAACAATACTTGCAACTAGACCTTGAACTTTTCAAACATTCATTTGTTGAGTACAAAGGCAGCTCAGCTCGTTCAGCACAAAACTGAACTGAAAATATGTAGCTAGACTATGAACTCTAAAACATTCATTTTTTGAGAACTATTCATTTGGAAAAGACAACAATTGTGTTTAGTACAACATTGAAAGTGTCAAGGATATAGGTTTTATATTGGGCTCATCGCCTGTGAAACATGAAAGGAGAATTTGCCAATTAGGGGAGAAACAAGTTAGGATTATATGCTTGTGGGTTCGTAGGCTTTGAGGATTGGATACATAATGGGAAGAGTTGGCATTCTTGGGAAGTGGCAGAGTAAGAAGGATTGAATGGTGAAATAAGATGAGAATGAAGTATAGTTATTATGTCTTCTGTCTGTCTAAATTTAGTTTGGATAAACCGTAAACGAAGATGATATGGATTGTTATGCGGAAATCAGTGTTTTCTTCTTCGATTGTGCTACATGTACATAATGGTTCATCATTGTTTACATCACAATTGGATACTTTAAAAAAACATTATTGTTAACTAAAATTTTTATGTGTAGAAAATATAAGTCCTCGTGTATATCTATATGTAGTGGTATAGGTTGAGGCATGTTGATATATGGAAGACAAATTTGTTGAACCCATCTATCTGTGGTTTTGCCTCTATATTGTTTGAGCTGAAACTGTATTTTTTTGTTTTCTTGTGGAGAAAGTTATCTTACTTTTTTTCTATTGTCGGAGGGGCTGATGCAAATGGAGATTGTTATGATGAACAGAGCAAGCTTAAATCCCATCCAATGAAGGAATAATAAATTCTTCCAGTTAAGTTGGAGACAGATTTTTCTCGTCTATTTTAGAATTATCCAACTTTCTTTAAAAGTTTTAAATGATAAATTCATTTATTTAAATTAATGGGGTATAAAGGAAGAAGATTAGAAGAATATGACTATTGCACACTGTTACACTTCGCCTTCTAGCATTCCGTGTGGCCGATCCGTCGAAGCTCTTCTTGCCGAGGCCTTGTGATATGCCATATGGAGTAGGACCTACCAAATTCCATTTAAATTCGATCCACCGAAATGTACTCTTACTGAAGCGATTTTCATGAAATTGACCCTGTCGAAATCTCTCTACTAAAGACATCCGATGTCCAAATGAAGTTTTTTTGTCGAAGTGGCGATGTTCAACGAAGTAGAATCCGAAACTTAATTAAGGCCGGGACGATCCACATTTGAAGATCTTGAATTTATGAAATTCTTTTAGAATGATTAATTGAACTTTTGTAATGAGTAGAAATGTCAATCTTGTCAGCATTAGTTATAGTATGGCTGCCTCATTTTTGGGGACATTTAATGCGTCATAGGTTAGTGGAGTCAAAATTGATTTATAGGATAAGATGACTCGATTAAGGAGATGAGACCACGTGTCCCCCATCCTATAGATACCATTTCATATGTAACACTATAAATATCCCTCATTTGTGTCATTTTGAGGGAAATGTAAATATATCAACTACAAGCCATACATTATCCTCCTTTTTATTAATCTTTGGTTTTTAATGTTTGATGTGTGATTTAGATCTCGAGTTTGGTTCTTAGTCGATCGTTCATTATCGTGTAATTTATGTCATATATTTTCCTGGAACCCGAATATATTTGTCTCGTGTTATAAGGCTTCTCCCACTTTCAAATTCGAGATATTATCGATCGACAATCAGTCCACGTGTGTTGGAATTAGCTTGAGAGCACGCGAGTAAGCTCGATATCTGTTGTCCACGTCAACAGTATGAAAAACGAGGTCAGCATATTGGCGTTGTCTGTGAAAAATGCCACTATAACCACAAATATTCTCGTGAAATTTTTTTATCGAAAAATAGTTGGGCATTCCCCTTCAAAGTATTTGTTCTTGAAAAAGATCAAGCGGAAGCACCAAAAGTTGGAAAAATCCAACAGTTTAGCTAAAGAAAAATGAGTTTAGATCGTGATGTCCCTCCTAGGAAGGTAAGAAAAAATCTTAACGAAGAGACTCCAAAAGCAACAGCCCAGCGGGTCGGCGCCTCCCCTACCATCACCATAGGGACAGTGGGATGCGGGTAGCAGCTTAACTCACTCGAGAGAGCAACCATGGCTACTAACATGAAAAATATCACCCATCAAAACATGGCTATGCAAGAATTTCTCATGCAGATGCAAGGCCAGAGAAGTCCTCCGATTTTCCCTTTTGCACCACAAGGATACTGTCCGCGTGAGGATGGAGTCCAAAGTCAGAGGACCCCATCCCCTGGGCAGGCTAGGTAAGTTAACTCCCTTGAAAGGGAAGTGGGGGTTGATATTTTCTCAAACTATGCTTCGGCCGCCCCATCGAAGCCCATGTTGACATAGAGGATAATTTTCCCCCGAATACAAGCCAGAAAAATTGTCGCAAAGGTCTGTTGGTGTATTTGACAGAATCAGCCCCGAGGGAACCAGGTACAGGCCATCCCAACCACCTCTCGCACCTAGGAATTGGCTACAACCACCATCTCCTACGGCCCAGCAACCAGAGGAAAGACAAGGACATGCCCCTAGTGTTGTCCCACCTAGAAATAGGCGCAACAGGAGGAAGGAAATGGTGAGACATCAGGCATGCCCATCTCATCTTTCGCCCAGATATGAAACTGATGAAGAGGAAGACTTCAATGAACCCTAAAGATCTTGTGATCTCGACGAGGACGACGAAAATTTACCTTTATTACAAGAACTGAGAGATACTCATGTCCCTAGTCACTATGTGCTGCCAAAGATACCAAAGTATGATGGAAGAAGCGACCCGGCTAAGCACTTGAACAGTTACGAACACACATGAGCTTAAGAGACGCCATCCCCACTGTTAAATGCAAAGCGTTCCATCTAACTTTAAGTGGGGCGGTAGAAATTTGGTACAGTAAGATATCCCCAGGGAGTATTAGGAGTTGGCTAGAGTTCAAAAGTACGTTCGTGAAATGATTTGCTGTAAGGAAAGGCTCATATCTAACTTCTTTGAGGGAACAATCCACCTTCCTTTACTTTGCTACTTCGAGCATTAGAGGAAAATTGCTTGAGCTCAAACTTGCCTACTTTCGATGCTTTTACTTCGCATACTAAGAAAAAGTTGTCAATGATA
This sequence comes from Fraxinus platypoda, assembly GCA_903798405.1. NCBI lineage: Eukaryota > Viridiplantae > Streptophyta > Magnoliopsida > Lamiales > Oleaceae > Fraxinus > Fraxinus platypoda. Next base: position 19,142 of record CAIGRT010019822.1, on the reverse strand, counting down.
AGAAAACTAAAACATATATATTCTCTAAAAGAAGTCAAAACCAGTAGTGACGTCGTTAGGATGGCAAGAACCACCACCCATTGAAGCACCTGATTACCATCTTGATGTAAATCTTTCCACTCTAAACGTCATCAAATATCATACCATAAGCTACACACCTTGATATTATATGATCAATACGTGTTTAATACTCGCACATATGAAATAAGTTTTTGGGAGAGGAAAGTATTGACTAGGGTAGTATATATATAGATGGACATACGGATATTATGATGATTGAATTATGGGGTTGTATAGTATTATTATTTCTTGCATTATGGGGGCAAAAAAAAAAGGTGAGACTTGGGGGAGTAATACGCAATATACACAAAATCAAGTTTATTATTTCCTTGTATACGTTTATTCTCTTCTATGTATAGATTTTTCATGTATAGGTTTATTCTACAACTACAAATATGTTCCATATTCATTGTAAACATAAGAAGAATTAATCAATAACAATTATTCCTTTCAATTCATCTTCATTCTTGTATTATGGTATCAGAGCAGTAAGAGTAGCAGCATTTTTTTTTCATCCCAGTAGCATAATTTTCTGATTCCAGCAAAATTAATTCTTCTTCCAGTAGCAGAATTTCCTGCTTCCTTCACCATGGCTACTTCAATGACCTCACTTCACCATACTTTTTAACCCCTGCTAACAATCCTGACGTTGTCTTAATGCCCGACCTCCTCACGGACGATAACTATGCCACCTGGAAACGCTCAATGCGTATGGCACTTAATGCCAAAAATAAGCTCGCTTTCGTCGATGGTTCTCTACAAAAACCATCAGATTCTTCAATTGCTACATTATGGGATCGTTGCAATGATATGGTACTCTCATGGCTCTTAAATTTGATTGATAAATCTGTACGCCAAAGCTTAATTTATTCTTCAAAATCATCTGATGTTTGGACCGATTTGGACAACCGTTTCTCTCAAAGTAATCATCCCCGCCTCTACCGCCTCCACCGTGATCTTGTAAACCTCAAACAAGGCACCATGTCCATCACCACTTATTACAACACCATCAAGGGTTTTGTAGATGAGCTTACTGACCTTGCTGAACCGAATATTTGCACATGTGAAGCAAAAAAGAAAGTTGAAATCATCGTCAACATCGAATGGCTCCTCCAATTCCTTATGGGTCCCAATGATTCATTCTCTACAATTCGAAATCAGATCATTGCCATGGATTTCCTTCTCACCATTGCTCGAGCCTATGCTGCCATCCATCAGGAAGAAACCCAACAGCTTTTTCAAATTCCCTTGCTGCCCACACCAAACACATCTACCATGGCCGTAACTCGTAGCCATAACCTCGGCTACCATGGATCTCGCCCTCACAGCACTAAAAAGTGCACAAAATGTGGCAAGGATGGACATCTTGAGGCTACCTGTTTCGAGAATATTGGGTATCCCCCTCACTGGAACACCAACAGACCAAAGCAGCCACTTCGACCCCCAACAATGGCAAACAAGCAGCTGCCAATGGCACATATGGTATCTAATGTTCGAGTGTTATTCCTGGCCTCTCCGACGAACATTATCGGCAATAAATGGACTTCCTTCAACCTAGTGCTAATGGCTTCTCTGGTATCTCTCCCTTAACCTCTAAAACTAAACTACCATGGATTATAGACACTGGGGCTTCGGCCCATATAGCCTCTATCGCCAATTTATCCGTTGCTACTAATGTTTCTCTTCACTTACAGTCCTTAACTCTACCTACAGGTGCCACGGCCCAAGTTACTCATATAGGCCATATTCACCTTTTTTTATCACTTATCACTTTTTAATGTGTTTTTTGTTCCTCAATTTAATTATAATTTAATCTCTGTTAGCTAGCTCATTAAAACATCCAATTGCATTGCAATTTTTTCTTCCTCACATTGTTTTTTTAGGACCAACACACGATGAGGCTGCTTAGAATGGATGAAGAATGTGGAGGCCTCTACCATCTCAAACTTATTCGTCACGTTGCACTACAAATCGGCTCCAAGGCTAATTCTGCCTCAACCTTATGGCATCTCCACTTAGGTTATCCTTCCATTTCTTGCATTCCAAATTTTTTACGTACTTCGGATATGATTGACAATTGTGATAGTTGTATTCGAGCAAACATACTCGTCTACCTTTTAAATTAGTTGAGAATAAAAGTGATTCCATATTTCATCATGTTTATTGTGATATTTGGGGTGGCTATCCTACACCATCTACATCTGGTGCACATTATTTTCTCACTATTGCTGACGATTTTTCTCGTGTTAGGTATACCTAATGCGTTTTAAATTAGACACATTTTCTTGTCTCACAACTTTTATTAAAATGGTCAACACACAATTTAATTGTTCTGTCAAACATGTTCGTTCTGATAGTGGTCAAGAATTTCTTTCACATCGCATGCAAAAAAAAATTCTTGATCATGGCATTATTCATGGACGAACTTGTGTTGAAACACCACAATAAAATGGTATGGCTGAACGAAAACATCGTCATCTCTTAAATGTGGCTCGGTGTCTTCGTTTTCATGTCCATTTACCTATTTCCTTTTGGGGCGAATGTATACTCGCTGCTACTTATTTAATCAATCGCACCCTCTTTCCCTATCTCCACCACAAAACTCCTTATGAGCTCCTTTTTCAAAAGGGCCCCACATATGATCATCTTCGCATGTTTGGATGCCTTTGTTATGCACACTAGAGGTGTCAATCCGGGTGGTCCGGGTCGAGTCGGCCCGCCAACATATGAGCCTGGTAACGGCCTGCGTAAAAAAAAGTCTGCCCGCTACGGGTTCTGGGTCGAGCCCATGCAGGTCACAGATCACGATTTGTTCCGATTTGGCCCTGTATGATTGTATAAATAAAATTATAAAAATATAGAATTCTTCATATTTATAGCAAAAAATATTTTTTTTTGTTAAATATAAATTAAGAATTGAACAAAATGATAAATTCACATTTATACCAAGAAATGTTTACATANGCAAAAAATATTTTTTTTTGTTAAATATAAATTAAGAATTGAACAAAATGATAAATTCACATTTATACCAAGAAATGTTTACATAGAATTCAAATTTAATGTTACATGAATTATTTATAACTTTGTAAAGTTAAATTTAACTTAAACAAATAACAATTAAATGCATTTCAAATTACTATTATCAAATATTTATAGCATAAGTACATCCCAACTAGGTTGGCACATACTTTTTTTTCAAATTTTTTTAATTTTTTTTTTCACGGGCCAGCGGGTTAACCGCGGCCCGTGAAGGTGCAACCCGCGAAGCCCGCGGGTCACACATCCTTGACCCGTGAACCGCCCGCTCGGGTCACGGGTCGGCACGCGGTCCCGGGTCGATCCGGGCCGATTTTCACTGGTCTGGCCGACCGGCCCGTCCGTCTTGACACCTCTAATGCACACACTTTAAAAATCCATCGTGATAAATTCTTGCCCCGCGCCACACCTTGCATTTTTATCGGCTATACTCAAACCCGACACATTTATCGTGTTTATGATCTGAATACAAAAACTATTTTTCTTTCTCGTGATTTACACTATGTGGAATCTGCTTTCCCTTTTGCGACTATCACATCACACTCTGGAACATCATCGTCTCCTTCCCCACCTGAAGACCAAGGCTTCCTTGATATGCATCCTCATTTCCCATCAACTAACATCGAACCAAGTTTTGGCTCTCTTTCCCTAACATCAACCCCTCCTGCCATAGCGCCTCTCGACCCATCCCTTTCCCTCAATTCTGCACTTCCCGTAGATCCCTCGGAAGATCTTTCAGACACCATCCCATCCACATCCACATTACAAAGACCTCGCCGCACCATCATTCGTCCCACATACCTTCGGGATTACGTTTGCTCAAACTTGCCAGTAGAGACTACACGTTCGACACATACTTCTCATTCTTTCTCAGGTACGGTTCATTCCTTACCCAATTTTCTCTCTTATCGTTTCTTTAGTCCCAAATATTTTGCTTTTCTATCTTTTGTCTTGAAAAACATCCAGGATCCTCTTCTATATTCTCAAGCTGTTCTTGAGCCCCCATTGGCAACAAGCAATGGTGTCTGAAATTCAAGCTTTGGAGCCTAACCAAACATGGACCCTTGAGACCCTTCCTCCAGGTAAGAAGGCTATTGGTTGCAAATGGGTCTACAAAACAAAATTGCGTGTGGATGGTTCCATCGAACGCCATAAGGCTCGTTTAGTTGCCAAGGGTTTCACTTAGGTAGAGGGTCTTGATTATCATGATACATTTGCACATGTGGCTAAACTTGTCACTGTCCGTTGTCTCCTTGCTATAGCTGTAGCTAAACATTGGATCATACACCAGTTGGATGTTCATAATGCTTTCCTCCATGGCGATCTTGATGAGGAAGTATACATGAGACCCCCACCAGGGTATTGTCATCAGGGGGAGACGCGCGTATGCCGTGTTTTCAAATCTCTATGGTCTCAAACAGGCATCTCGGCAATGGTACTCGAAATTATCTCACACTCTCACTCTTGCAGGTTTTGGCCAATCCTTCGCTGATCATAGTCTCTTTACCAAAACCCATGGCACGATTTTCACAGCTATTCTTATATATGTTAATGACATTTTGGTAGCTGGGAATGATCTCTTTGCCATCACTTCCATCAAATCTCATCTTCTTCATACATTCAAGATTAAAGATCTCGGTGATCTCAAGTATTTTCTTGGAATTGAGGTTGCTCATTCTCCTATTGGCATCTTCATCAATCAACGAAAATATACTTTGGATATTTTCTCAGACTCTGGTCAACTAGGATCACCCCCTGCTTACTTTCCTATGGAGCAACATGTCAAACTTACTAACTTGAATGGTGACCTTTTAACTGATCCTAGTTCATATCGACGTTTAATTGGTCAATTGATCTACTTGACCGTTTCTCGATTGGATCTTACATTCGCCGTCAATGTTCTCAGTCAATTCATGCATGCTCCTCGTGCACCTCACCATCTTGCAGCTCTCTGTGTCCTCGGCTACTTAAAGACCACTCTTGGTTATGGTCTCTTCTTCTCATCCACATGCAGCTTTCAAATCTCTGCTTTTTGTGACTCTGATTGGGCTAGTTGTCCACTTACATGCTGATCCACCACTGGATATGTCATCAAGTTAGGTGACAGTCCATTTTCTTAGCGCACGAAAAAGCAACCTACTGTCTCTCGCTCTTCCACTGAGGCTGGATATCGTGCTATGGCTACCACCACTTGTAAGCTTGTTTGGATTCGTCTCCTCTTGCACGACCTTACTGTGCCCCACTCTCAGCCTGCTCTTCTTCACTGTGACAACCATGCTTCTATTCACATCGCTCGAAATCTAGTTTTTCATGAACGCACCAAACACATTGAATTGGATTGTCATCTGGTTTGTGAAAAAATTCGATATGGTCTACTCACTCCCTCCAACGTCCCGGCCTCTCAAGAACAAGCTGATATTTTTACTAAGCCCTTAGGACATGAATTATTTGTTTTCTTTCGATCCAAGTTGGGCATTACAGATCTCCATGCTCCAATTTGAGGGGGCGTATTATGCAATATACACAAAATCAAGTTTATTATTTTCCTTGTATACGTTTATTCTCTTCCATGTATAAATTTTTCCATGTATAGGTTTATTCTACAACTACAAATATATTCCATATTCATTGTAAACATAAGAAGAATTAATCAATAACAATTATTCCTTTCAATTCATCTTCATTCTCGTATTAGGGAGTGTGATAAATAATATGTTAATATATTCCTATAATACACTGTTCGGATTTAGGGTTTGAATTATTGTTTTCGATTAATCGGAGGATTCAACGTTATTAATAAAGGCTAAATATGAGTTGATATGATTATATAAAAATATTAGTTTAAATATTTTGTTATGTTTTTGCTGTTTCATCTCTCTGGTTGACTACCTAAGAGTAAGACCCCTCAGGTTTTGGAGGTCATCTGGTGCCTTCCTCAGCTAGCGATGGATCAACTTTTGCGAATTTGGGACTTGCTGCTTATGGCATGGCAGGGTCTTCCGTACTTAGAGTGGACTTTGTGAGCAAGGAGTTCTTTTTTGTTCCCGCAGTGTATATTATGCTTCATTGATGCTAGACTTGCGAATGCATTGATATTAAGAGCTACTAGCATCATCTCTCCCATCATTAATCTTTTTAACATTATTAATAAAATGTTGGAATGAATAGATAATAAGGGTGTTAAAGAGGTGTCGACTTAGTTGGGACGTCTAGGTGTACATAATATAAATAAATAATATAATTTTCCAAGTTAATAAACTTGGCATAATAACTCAATTAAATCAAGATTATAAATTTTAAGATTAATAACCACCAAAGTCATTCCAAGAATCTTCTTTGAAATGCACAATTACATGGAAAATAACCAAAAATATCTTATACCATAACAATGAGGTAAATTGGGAAAAAGTTTTATATATAGGGTAATGGGCATTTCATCACTATCGTCAAACATGTGTGTGTATATCTTTAGATTTCATCGCCAACCTAGCCACATACCTGGTGAGGATTCTAAGTTGGTGGGCTTTTTGCTCAACGTCAGAATGCACTGAAATCAATCTCCACCCTCCATTTGACCATGCTTTTTCCTCATGATTCTTTCTTGGTTTGTGAAAAAAGGAACTTTGATTTTTATTTTTTTTTACTCTTAAGGATAATCTATCTTGGTCGAATGAATGGAAAATAATGGTTGTTTATCCAAGCAAGATGATAAATACATGCTCAGAACATCAATAACGAGATAATAAACATATCTATCACACTTTTGTTGCATAACTTTGTTACCTTACTATATATAACATTATCTAGTTAAATGTATTAAACATGTTTTGAGGGTCACAACGCTTACTCGAGAATTCTAATACTCCATTCCATCAAATTTCTTTTGGATTTTTTTTTTTTTTAATGGACTTGAGAAGAATGTAAGAATGCATTAAGTGGTAATGTTGCTATATTATAATTTTTGACATGTTTAATGTCATTCAAGGCCTTGTTCAGTAACATTGAACTTGTGATATATCCCTCAAATGACCAAATAGGTATGGGATTTGAGATGTAATAGATTACATGGGGAACTTGCGCCTTTCAAGACTCAAAGTACACAAGATATCTCCTTGAAAGAGTATTGGTCAATATGCATAAGCACGTGTGCAGGCGTACGTGCATATAATTGGGAGTTAAATGTTTCATTAGCCACTGAACTTTGAGTTACGTCACGGTTTACTCACTGAACTTTTAAACTTGTCCTGATGGCCACTGAACTTCAATCCGTTACTGCATATTACTCATTGACTCAAATCTGTTAATTGACATTTCTACGTGGCTAACGGAAAGTCTAGCTGGCCGGTTAAGTGTTAAATATTTTGCCAAATCATCGACCACATCAGCATTATAAACACGCCTCTCACCCAGTTAACCCCCAATTCACCAAGCCAGTTATCTCTCCTCCCAAATCAGAGCTGCTCCCAGTATCTTAACTCAAGAACCCTAGATTCATCTCGAGAACCATCTTCTCCAATCAAACTCGTAGATCTTGAAATCCATTACTCCCAAATCTCACGTGATGATTTTGATCATTTAATTGCTTCAAGTCTCTCAGTTAAGATTAAATAATGGTGTCAATTGACTTCGTGGTATTTGACTTCTTCTTGCTGAATGGGAAAATCAATCGCAATTACAGGTTCAGTAGAGGGCTGCTCGGAAATAAAGGGTTTCTTTAGGATTTTGAGGTTTTTCTGGCGGAGGTGGTTTATTCTTTTAGTTGGTTTCGTAGGGAATGTAGCAGTGAGGGAGAGAAATCAGAGGGTTTTCTGAATTTCAAGTTTCCAACTTTTGAAGAATTGTTATGAAAATGAAGAAGAAATTATTGTTGTTGATGAGTGTTCGCTAGAAAAAACCTTGGAGAAAGTTGATAATGGAACAGATGGTTAATGAAGAAAACAATTCTGCTAATGATCAAGAATTTTTGGATGAAGGCCAGTTCCATTCAGAGAACAATCCCATGGTTACTGATTCTGAATCGGAATCAACAAGTTTTGAGCGTATTCGTTCTGTTGTGAACAGCTTCGTCGATTCGTACAGTGAGGGCTTCCTATCAGATGGAGAGTTTGGTTTTGATGCTTCGATGAATACTGATGGTGAAAAGGAGAATTAAGATTCAGAAGGTGAATTGTTAGCACTGTGAATTGGTGCCTTAAAGGATTGAAGTACATCTCAAATTCATTGTTCTTTGTTCAGGCAATTGTCACTGGAAAAGGCCCTGTAATTCATTGATTGGAGAAGAAAGAACTCATGTACTAGTTCAATTCAACAAATAGTGACATGAACATTTCTTTTACATCTTCCACCCTTACCACAATATTCAATTGAGTTATGAATTACATCATTGACACAAACTATATACATTTAAAATCATGCTGAAGTTCGGCAAGGGTGACTAGGCAGTAGATCAACAAAGCATTTGGGACAAAAAAAAACATGACAAGGAGAACTAATGCCATGACGATCAACTCTTCCACAACATCAAACAAAAAGGATCACAAAGAGATTTCAAAATATGTACCAAATCAATATATAACAATATATTTGATATTTACATGCCAAATCATTTAAACTGGACAAAATCATAATTCAAATGTTGTTCCCAAAAAAGAAAAACAATGTTATGTCCAAAAAAACCAGTGTAACTGTTATCATTCAAAACTAGGCACAGGTCCTATCATCCTTCCATTATATATTTGCACTTCATTCCCGTATTCTCAAAATCATTAACATACAAAAGTAATTCAATGGAGAAGGCAAAAAGGTTTTTGTTTCATTGGTAGAAGTCAATGTTTCTGTTTTTTTATGAAAGCTGTGATCATGGCATTAGTTCTCCTTATCATGTTTTTTTTTCCAAATGCTTGATTATCAACTAGTAAGAATATTGCTCTATGAGCCTCACTCCATTGGTGAGGCATAATTCATTTGGATCATTTGTAAAGCAAGTGCACTGATATTTGACCATTAAAACTGTTAAGAATTGCCATTAATGGGTTAAAGACGCATCAGACGAACCCAAAAATGAAAGACTAGGGCATAAAATTCAGATCATGCATTCAAGAACTTTGATATTATTACAACTCATTTTTAATGATTTATATTATTTCTCAGGTTTGTTACATATCAATGAGAATAAAAGGGATGAAGCCACAAAGAAATATAGTAATAATACATCAGTTAATCCTTTAAGAAATATAATTAGTCACGGCAATCTATGGAGCAGTCTTTTCATGATCAAATCCAGCAAGCTATTCTCAACCATCCCTATTCAATTTCTCAGCAAACTCGAGATTTTACAACGCCAAGAAGCTTTCGATGAGTCATGTTATCAAACACCAAGTGACCGTCTTCCCCAATTCTAGAGAAGATTTTGTGACGTCAAGAATGTCATCCACCACCTCAAACAGCAGCCCAAAACGCATAGGAAACTTTCTCAATTCAGCAATTTCTTCATCATTTACACCACCTGAAACTTTACTTATCAGTCAACATAGAACCCAGTTTGACTTCGTGCGCTTTGACTTCTTCCCCAATTTCTGTCTGTAGGAATGGTCGGTGCTCATTGTGTCGACACGTCCTCCGTTGTCGTCGCCCATCTCCACTGGCGCCATCATTTTTCGACCGCCAATGGCATTCCCAGAAAATCAATTTTCACAGTTTCCTCGCTCGCTGCTCCATTCCCTACAAAACCAACTAAAAGAATAACCACCTCCACCAGAAAAAGCTCAAAACCCTAAAGAAACCCTTTATTCCGAGCAGCCCTCTACTGAACCTGTAATTTCGATTGATTTTCCCATTCGGCAAGAAGAAGTCAAAGCGCACGAAGTCAATTGACACCATTATTTAATCTTAACTGAGAGACTTGAAGCAATTAAATGATCAAAATCATCACGTGAGATTTGGGAGTAACGGATTTCAAGATCTACGAGTTTGATTGGAGAAGATGGTTCTTGAGATGAATCTAGGGTTCTTGAGTTAAGATACTGGGAACAACTCTGATTTGGGAGGAGAGATAACCGGCTTGGTGAATTGGGGGTTAACTGAGTGAGAGGCGTGTTTATAATGCTGATGTGGTCGATGATTTGGCAAAATATTTAACACTTAACCGGCTAGCTAGATTTTCTGCTAGCCACGTAGACATGTCAATTAACAGATTTGAGCCGGTGAGTAACATGCAGTAACAGATTGAAGTTCGGTGGCCAACGGGACAAGTTTGAAAGTTCGGTGAGTAAACCATGACGTAACTCAAAGTTCAGTGGCTAATGAAACATTTAACTCTATAATTGGTCAATAAGCTTGCATGCAAGTGCATATGGACATAAACACCAAGTTCTAAACCAAAAGTTAACCATAATTCACCAACCAAAGTCGTCAAATTCTCCTTTAAAGTTGCCAATGGAAATGAGTTCTACAAAACCCTCAGCTCTTTACATACTGATATGATATGTTACTTATTCACAGGTATCAACAAGATAATTTATGCACCATTCTGAGAACATCAAAAGACTAATCCAATGTACTGGTTACCTGCTAACAGTTTAGGTCACTGAAAGACTCTTTAAGAAGCCATTTTATCCCAATTCTATCACTATTACTAACACAGAAAAATTACTGATGATCAGCATATCTGTGAAAGCATTCGACTCCGAGCTGATCCCCTGATTTCTGTTTTTTTATCATCATTTCTAGTCTCTCCCTCTGTTTGTCAATAGTTAAACAGATGTCTGGTTCTCATTTCTTCCACTTCACTAATTGCAGTCAACTCGGCCAAATGTTAATCTTGTGGCTTTTACAGCGCTTCTGCTTCCCCAGTGAGTTGAGAAGCCAATGGCTGAAGCTCCAGTTGACTCGAGTTTTTTCATGACGTACCAGTTGGCAAGGGTGAGTTCTCGTCGAGAACAATATCAGCAGGATCTCCCATCCACGGCTTCCCTTCTCGCCATCGAAACTTAACCCTCAACTTCCCATTTGCATCGACTCCTACCACCTCACCTTTACTTGCGTGTGTCTCCGTACCCCAGTCCCATCGTGGCCTCACTAATCCATTTTTTATTTTCACCTTGTCTCCAACTTTAAAGGGTCTGACCTTTTCCATTTCCCATGCTTTACAAAGCCATAGCTTGTCCATAAAGCAGAAAGCCACCCAAAGATCTTCATCTTCTATATGGTGCACCACTCCAATGCTTGAGTGACATACATCTCCCCACTGGTGAGTAGGAGTAGAAACATTTTCCCGAACCGTTACCCAGTCTCCAACATGACGTTTCTGTTCCTCAACTATCTCCACCTCAGAAGGGTCGAGCACCCAAGCTTTCGAGCCAGCCGGTGTATATATTCTCAGCCTTCCATCTGCATCAGTAGCTGATATGGTCCCTATACTTGCATGGTCGTGTCCTGACCACCCAAACCTAGGCTGCTTGACAGAGTTCTTAACTTTGATCCGCTGCCCAACCATGAGTTTATCAACTCTTTCAAGATATGAAAAATCTCCTACCCATAGTTCTTGCTCACCGCAGAATCCTACAAAAATATTTTGATTCCATTCATTTCCTTCATACCCAATCCCTTGCACAACGCCAATGCTACCTTGCCCAATAGATTTCCAACTACTGGCATTTTCTTTCAGTTTGACCCACGCTCCCACTTCAAACATTTGCTCTACCTCAAGATCTGCAGGATCCCCTCTCCATAACCCCCCTTTAAACCTAAGAATGCAACCCTTACTTGTCCATCAGCGTTGACACTGGCTACAACACCATGAGAATCAGGATGAGCACCTCTCCAGGCCCATCTTGGCTCAACCAGTCCACTTCGAAACCTTACATGTTGCCCAACCCTAAAACCAGGAAGCTTTTCAACATCAGTATAATGGGTTTGGTACCTTCCCTTACGGAAACAGCAAGCCAATTCTAGATAACCAGTATCCTGTATACTATGCACAACGGCTAAACCTTCTTTCCCAATACTGTTCCAATCATAACTTGGCCTAGTCCCTAGGCTTGGTTTCGAGCGCACCCAATCACCTACTTCAAATCCTGGAAGCCGTTCTGCATCTCCAGGAGAAACTTTCCACAAACTATGTCTTCTAGCAACTTTTACCTAGAAAGGGAGAGACTCTGTTAGGAAAATGATATGATATGATGGAAAACAAAGTAAAAACCTAGGGGACAGAACGTAGAGCCACATATGGGACAAACAAACTAAGGTCTATTCCATTAAATTTAGGTTCAACTACAAAAATTATTTCTTGGGACTCCATTCAATTGATTGTTTGATGTAGCAAAAGATCTAATAAAATTAACTCTGTCCACATTCCTTCGTGGAAGAGAATCGAAGTTGTAGATTGATAATTAATACAATTATATCACATTTTGTAAACATAAATGATTCCACATATTTTGTGGAAGAGAATCGAAGTTGTAGATTGATAATTAATACAATTATATCACATTTTATAAACATAAATGATTCCACATATTTACCTTTGATTCAAAGGGTACAAAAGTATTTTCACGTCTGGAATCAAACAAGTTCAGTTGAGCCGACTGTCTTTCAGATAGAAACTCTGCTTTCTATTATAGAGAGGGCTCTAAATTGCCATCAGTCGCACATTAATGATACTAGTTTTTCTTAGTTGATTAATTATATCATTAGCAGGAGAAAAGTTTGACTTAATTTAGAGTTCCTCAACTCTAAAGTCCTTGTTTGATGGCCATTATTTGGAAAAAACAATGTTTTGAATAGTGATTTTTAGGAGAATGTGTGGTTAACAAGTAGGGAAAAGTTTTGGGTTATGTGTAGAATATTTTACTGTGAACACATTGAAAATGAGTGTAGAAAAAGGAGTTTTCAAACAATGGCCATCAAATAGGGGCTAAACATAAATGATTCCACATATTTACCTTTGATTCAAAGGGTACAAAAGTATTTTCACGTCTGAAATCAAACATTGAAAATGAGTGTAGAAAAAAGAGTTTTCAAACAATGGCCATCAAATAGGAGCTAAATCAGTAACTTCCTACCAAACTTGACAATGAGTTGGAAACAATCTACTAGATGATCATAATTAACATCCTGTCCTTAACCTAACGCAAGATAAGCAACCAAGAACAGAACCAGCTTACATTTAAAGCACCATCCATGTCAATCCTTGCAATTTTTCCAACAGTAGCTGGTGTCTCATTGGACCATCCAAGTCGAGGCTGAGTAACAGAAGGCATCACGTGTATCTCTTGTCCCACTTCAAAAGAGGGAACCTTCTCCACATCTGTTGCAGAACAGCGGAAAAGTTTGCTCCTGAAGCAAACAGCAATTTCCATATCACCATCCTCCTCCAAACAATGAATAATACCAATGCTGTTCCTTCTTATGTCCTCCCACCCATATTTCGGGGAGGAAAAAGATGCCTTTACTCTAACCCAGTCTCCTACCTGTTAAAATTATATTGAACATTGGCAGTGAATACTGTCATCCAGTATATTCATATTTCAAAATAGAACTTAAACAAATTCTGCTGATAATACCTTGAAATCCTCCACCTTTTCCATGTCAGAAGGATCAGCCTGCCATGGAATAGGTCGATTGGGAATTTCAATTATCAGCAGACCATCATTCTCTATCTCTCTAATTCTTCCACTGCTATGATGTGTTTCACCACCCCAAGCATATCTTGGCTCAGCAACAGAGCGCTTTACACAAACCCGATCACCAATCTGTAAAAGCCACAAAATTATATGATAGGAAGACCAAAAGTGTAAAAATAAGGGGAAAACGAACAAGAATAAGAATTTGAAATATTTAACCTCATTCATGCCAAGTAAACGCCCTTACCCTAAATGGCTCAACATGTTCAACCTCCTCAGGTTCACAATGCCATTGATCTGGAAGTTAGCTTAGTTCCAAAAACAGACTACTATCTGGTCTAATACAATACACCACGCCGATGCTCCCTGGAGTTACAGATCCTAATCCATGTTTAGCTGTAGTCAGTGTGGGCCGTATGCGAACCCAGTCCCCAACCTTGAATTCTTCAACTCTTTCCATTTCTGCAGGATCAGCTTTCCATCCTCTGGATGCTCCAGGAAAACCGACACGAAGAATTCCATCATCATCGACACAAAGAACTGTTCCAATGCTGTCACGCGATTGACCACGCCAACCGAATCTATAAAAACATATTGTAACATATAAGAATGCTTGGTATCATCATGGTTTTCTCAAAGGAACACAATTTAAGCTTGCAGCAAAAATCCATAATGTTTAAACCAAAATGCTGCAAGACGAAAACAATTTTCTATGTAAGAACAGGACATACTTCGATATCTCATTGTGACACAAGAATTTCCTTCGCATGAAGTTTGTTCCTTTTGTGTGTCCAGGGGTCCTACATTTCTGAGTTAATTCTCACTTTAGGATGGTTTAGTAAATTAGGAGATATAATGAAGGCAAATTAAGTGTGTTTTGGTAAGGTAATGTGTATAGGTACATTTAAATTGTGTCTCCATTTTCCGTCAGCATTTAGTTCTCTTTTCAACAGGGTAATTAAAAAAAGATTTGGCCTACAGCTAAGCAAATGGTTCTATTTATTCATTTTAAATGTCCAGAAATGATTGCATTGATCATCTCATGAAAGAAAAGTGACTGGATGGAGAGAAGGGAAAATTAAAGAAAACATTAATTACAAGAGCAGCATCGTGATGCAATTATAAAGTAGATTGCATCATAAAGCAGAACAAGATGTAAAAAAACTAAGTTACAAAAACCCAACAGTATGAAAACAAAGATGAGACAGAATACATCACGAAAGCGATGTTTATCTAATAAGAAACAAGTATGCCTAAAGATAATGCCTTGATAGTAGATGGGACGTACTTTGGCTCTTTGACATCTGGCTTAAGTTGCACATGCTGTCCTCTGTCATGTGGAATCACCTTTATGACTTCATTTGCCAGTACCTGAGCTTCTCCAGAGCAAAATCACAGAGTGAGATTGTCCTCGTCCTGGACACTTTGCACGAAACAAACACTCTTATATGTTGCACCTTGCCACCCATATGTTGGTGCTGTAATGCTTCTTCTAAACATCACCCAGTCTCCAATTACTCTTATATGTTGCACCTTGCCACCCATATGTTGGTGCTGTAATGCTTCTTCTAAACATCACCCAGTCTCCAATTTGATATCTAAGCAATATTTATTTAACCGTACAAGTCTTTAGCCACAATAATGACATTAAACACATACTGCACATAATTTTACCAAAAATGTGATGAAAACAGAAAAGCATTGTATTGACTTTAACGCACATGGTCGGAGATAAATGGACTCCCTTCTCCACCAGCACCTCCATTAATTCTTCAGAAATCCATTCCCGTGGAAGAGCCTCCAAGAAGTCTTGTAATGTCTTGCCACTAATGCATTACCAGGAAAGAAACATATCTTATTCAGCATCAATTATTGCTGATCATGGAACTTGTGCTGAAGGAAACAAGCGAAGTTACTTCTGAAGAGATTTAACACTAAAAGCTAATGAGCAGTGATAAACAAAACTTGCCTGTGATTTCTAACCTCAACTGCAGCATTCGGATATTTAAGCATAAAAATGATCCAATCAAGATTTTCACGTATCCTTTTTGCTGCATCAGCTGCTATATGAAAAGCATTGTTACCATCATCATCCTGAAGTTCACACCAGGAAAATGACATGAGGAAAATGCAGACGCCATTATTGGCAATTTAGAGATGAAGAAAGATGCTGACACATAATTGGAAGTTCAAATGTGTGAAATCAACATCACTTCAACTCAGTTGAGCAAAGATCTGCAAAGCTGAATTTCTCAAACGCTCATTTCAAGCATGCATAAGCATCTTACGAAAGGAAACGTAGTTTGGCCAAGTAATTGGATAGTACCAACATCGCAGAAATTAGATCGAGGGTTTAGTAGAGCATAGCAAGCACAATACAAGTACACTACAATATCAAATTAATCAAGAAAGCCTCATAAGGTTCTATTTAGACTTTGTAACTCATCCTGAACAGTGCATCAACTAATATTCTTCGAACATGTCCAAAACATTTAATTCTGAATCAGATTTATTATCCCAGAAACACATTTTTTATTTCAATCATTTCAGTTGTGGTTTTATGTTCACGTGAACTGCCTTAATGTTTTAATACGACATGTCTCGCCAACATTTTGTATGGTAGGTTATACAGTAGAGAGTCTATTGTTATCTGCAAAATATATTTAAGTGAAGCAAAATCAAAAGAAACTTAAAAAGTAAATGTCCACCAAACAAAACTTACTTCAATCCTATGCGTTATATCATAATCAATTTCTAACTCTCCAGTAATTATGATTAAAAACCTCTACCTGTATCTCTGATTTCCATGTATATATTAATTCACTACTTCTCAAAAGCTTTCTCAACCATTCTAATTTAATCACAACATGGATTCTAGTTTTATGAGCTAATAGCATACACCATGAGTCCCAAATTAATTATCTTGACAAGCACCATGAATCCTAATCTACTACCTCAAGCCAATCCATTGATGTTTTACAATAATTCGTGGGTAACAATTTAGGATTTCCTCTTGTTACTGGCAGTACACTAGATATACGGATAAAGTTCTCACTATGATCATAATCTCATCAAGCATATCCTTTAATATACCAATATATGTCACTTCCAATACTTGTTTATCATCAAAAAATACATTTGTTGGAACTCATTTTAAATTCATAAAGCCCACAAATAGGTGTCGCTTTCCCATAATATTTTTCCACAAGCACTCAATAACTTCTCTAAGTGAGCCATTGTTAATCAAATCTACAATGTGTCTCTACAATAGCAAGTATAATCTTGAGTATCAGATTTAATTAATGTTCCAAGTAGGCAGTAATGTTCTCTTCCTCAACTCTTAATTTGTCATCAAAATTTCAATAAGCTTAACTCGTCAACTAAAAGTAATCCATTGAGTCTTTGATACTCCCACTGTTGGGTTTTTGAGAAAATATTTTTTCCTTCTTTCAATGTTTTTTTTTTTTTGAAAAATATTATTTTCTTTATTCCATGTGATTTTTTATCTTGTTCCCATCTTTGTGGTATTTCTAGGGTATGGCATGCACCCCTATAAATAGTAAATTATTTTCACAAGTTTTGTATTACTGAAAATATAGAATAATTGTGTAGACACATTTATTGTATTTGTTTTCTCCATATTAGTTAATTGAATAAAATACTTATTTCCTCTGTCAATTAATTCTTTGCTTTTTATCTTATTGTTTGTATACGATCATATACTTCATATCGTATCGTAAATATTACCTCGATCCATTTTATTTCCCAAAACCCGTGCCAATATAAATGCTGTTAGATCTCAAGATCTCTATTGACCCCATTTCTACATGAATGATCCTCAACTTTATCGGATTCATCTGTGAACATCTTCCATGGTTCTCATTTGCTAATTCCCTAAGCAACATATTCAACATTTTTTGCATATTCACATTGTCAAGTACTCAAGTTACTTTACCTCCTTTCTCTAAAGTGGAAAAATATCCCTGTGGCATAGAAAAGTCAGCTAAAACTAAAAGTTGTAGTACTACGCTAGAATTCAGGAATAAGAAATTAGCTTATATAGATCTAAACAATCAACTCTAAGAACCTGTAGGAATCAAATATACAAATAGTTTATTATTTAAAAAGCAAGATAATGAATCCTAAAAAAGTTAGGAAGTATCAAATTTTACAACCAAAAAGAGATCTCGATTTATTGTTTAAGCTAAAAACATAAATTATGATTAAATTATGTGGAATATAAATATGTAGATCTTACTTTGAAATTAGATGCTACTTTGTTGAATGAATATAAATACTTACAAATAATTTTCAATTTTTAGATAACAGTTGCAGAAAACAAAAACAATAAGAACAATTAGTGGAAAATCAAATTAAAATGCACCTCATACTCCAGGAATAGCTACATTGCAGCAATAAAGATAACAACCAAATGGTCCTCCATCAACATATAACTAAGTTTACATATTTGCTAAAATACATGTCAATCACCTCTTGAGTTCATCAATCCATTACAACAAAAAACCATAAAAAGCATGCTTATACTCTCAGAAATGAAGCCACTAATAGATGTTATGGATCAGAGAAATTTCATAAAGAGTTTGGAAGCAAAGAGTACATTTGTCTGACTACATTTTCATGAAAGATCCAGAGGATGTCTAAGAACAAACCTGCAAATTGCAATTTGCCCCAGCAGATAAAAGCAATCCGAAGCTAGACTTTGAACCTCTGGCCAATGCCACATGCAGAGGTATGGTATTCTGCACATTCCTGATGTTCACATCAACGCCAGCTTCCAAAATAATCTACACAAAAAGAAATTAACAAGACATTTACATTAGACAATTACAGTTACAAAACTGGTTGAATTTACATTTAGGAGTCGTCCCCTAATGCATCTGGAACACAGTATGGCAACAGCAGAAGTGCTAGTTCCTCCATTAAACAGTATTCAGCCTACCTTGACTAACTCAGTGTCATTCGCCATCGCAGCAGTATGCAGAGCAGTGTGGGCATGCTGGGTGTCTTGAGCTGTCGGTTCTGCTCCAGCAGCTAGCAGAATCCTTACTAGTTCTCTGCCCTCTACATGTTTATACAACATCAGATATATAAATTCCAGATCTCAACATTCAAGATGAACTCCTTACACTGTATTCATGGTATAACTATTAGCAGTAGTAATTTATAACAACACTGTAGATCAACAAACAAAGTTCTACCAGGTTCGTGATCTTTCTTCAAGGCAGCTGCCATGCATAATGCTGTCCCAACAGAGCATGGAATATCTATAGCATCAGTCTTCTGCAGATGCAAGTGTAGGAGATATAACACCGATAATGTGCATATTATATTCAAATAAATACGTACCGTTTCATACTCATGAAATCGAAATAGAATTCGACTTACCAATATGGAATTTGA
>CAIGRT010019787.1:0-14120 GCA_903798405.1 Fraxinus platypoda | reverse complement strand
TCTGAGGTGGGGGTATTTATAGATTTTCCTTCAAACTTTGGGGTAATTCAGTCATTTAGAACAAATCAAAGGTAGGGACCCCTAATTGTCTAGCAAATTGATTCTGTTGGAGTATCACAATTTATTCATTAGCTTACGTGTCTTAGTAAAAGCTTTTAACCAGCCTGGATGAGGAAAGGGTTTTCCCATATTGAGCAAGCCTTTTACACTCGTATTCTCCCTACATATCTTTTAAGCTTTGCAAGCCTTTAACACGTGGGCTTTTTCACGGATTTTCTGATCTAGAATCTAAACTTGGCGGTAAACGCTATTATCCGCTATAAAAAGGAATTGAGCGAAAAATGTTTAGAAACAAAATCTACGTCGAATATGTATAGTCAGTTCAACCTTATTTGATGTTAAAAATTGAGAAATCGCTCATTTCATTTGATCTAGAATTTTCTTAGTTTCAGGTTATTTTTGCATATTATAGATGGAACTTGTATGAAAGGAAGAAGATTTATTACCAGAAGAACTAGCCAGTTTCACATTTGCAGCACCTAAAGGACAATGGTCTAACCTCCTATCACGTTAGACTAAACCACCTGCTGCTGCTACAGCTTCCAAGTTCTACGCCTTGTGCAGAAGGGTTGGTACCTCTTCTAAGCCTGTGGTCAAGAAATCTTGAAAATTTGACTCTTGACATTATATTGTTAGTTGGTTTGTGTTCCTTTCCCATATTCGATGGTTCCTTTATTTCAAAAAAATGGGAAGTATAGGTTCGATGGGTGAAAATTGAGGTCAAAATGGACTGGTTTCATGCTTTCACGTATTCTTATGTCACTCATGTTTTTTTCTCATCTTTAATATTTTGGGCTGTTTTATTTAGGGGAAGTATGAGTTTGGGTGATGGACTGTGGATGCTTTTCAACTGGCTATGCTAACTAAGGAGGAGATTGTTGAAAAAATATGTGTCATATTTTTACATATTAATTTATTGGCTTACTTAATGTATGAATTGATTTTTAAATATCAATAAAACTGTCAACATGAAACAAGGTACATGTCCTAATGGCAGTCAGACCTGATTGACTGAGATGGTAAACTTCATCCAGGATTTTTTATCTGTAAATTTTATTGTTTTTCAATAAATAATAGGATCTTCTTTCGTTTATACATATAAAACTCGTGCAATATATATTTTATACAATCCTAGATATTTTTAGATTTATTTAGAAGGAAAATAGTAAGAATTTGTTAAAATTAAAGCTATCTTTACTTATATATTAGACTTCTAACAAATTTAGGATATCTTTCATGAGATTGAACTTCTAATAATTTAGGATATCTTTTGGATATCTTTTAAGATAAGATTGGACTTTTACAAGTCTGACATCTTTTATGATAATTTCATATATTTTATGATAAGTTTACCTTGTTATTACAGATTATCGAGATAATATTTTATTCCTGTCTTTGATAACTATTTTACCTATAAGTAGTTCATCAAGATTGGAATTGAAGCTTTGAAAAATATACACAAGTCCGTGACCTAGAGCAATCGTGTTTTACGGTCGTCGTGCAAGTTCAAACAGATTTCATGCATTATTGAAGATTTTCAAATCCAATCATCTTCTTCAACAGTATTTGAAGAAAACAAATAAGAGCATTAATGTACAACCCTATTCATCGATCAAGCTACTTGGCGTGAGTTGAGAATGAAGATATTTAATCTAGGTGGTGGTGGCGGACGAGTATAATAGTGAAGTAGCGATAAATTCAAGATCAGGGGCTTTGATTCCACTTCTACACCAAGTCAAAAGAAGAAGAAAACACTAGAGTTGCTCTTAGATTTTATTTATTTATTATTATTATTATTGTTTTTGTTAATTTTGCGAAATTACAAGATTGAGACTACTGTATTTTTTATCGTTTGATTTTGTGGATTGTTTTACCCATGGCATAGGGCACATGGATGTTTCTTTTCAAGGTTTATCACGTTATATCTAGTGTTCTACTCTCAATTAAAACCTTAGAACACATCACATCCTACACGTACCAGGCATTAGAAACTGAGTGTAAAAAGTTCTGACTACCTGATGTCCACTGTATAAACTGAATAATTTAAACGGACTTTTAATTTATCTAGGTTCTAGAATTTATATATATGACTATTTTGATATATCAATTGATACATGTTTGCACATACTTGTTCCTATTGAGTATTCCCCATGCTCATCCCTTTACTCCACCTTATAGGTTAGCATGGTTCACGTCAGAGAGAGGCGGCTCAATGGTGCAGTTGTGACTTGGTTCATTACTTTAAATCTGAAAACTAAAGTCGTCGTATTGTTGTTGTTTTTCTTTACTTTATTGTAGTAGACTTTGGTGTTTTTATTTTATATTTGAAGACCCCCAGCATATTTTTATGAGACTTAGATGTATTTATTTGAAGAAGTTCCATGATACTTTTGGCGAAAACCCACTCGTTTAAAAGACTCTGGTTAATTGTTGGATATAGAATTGCTATTCTCCATAGTTAATGAAATGGAATATTTTGAAAGCTCAAATGAAAGTTTTTTTGGTATCGTTCACTAGTTATAAAACTTGGGACACTTGGGACATTACAAAACTTGGTGGTATTTGTTTGAAGCGATTTTTTTAATAGTTGTAGCACAGCTTTACTGACTATTCTTAGGAGAGCGAACCTTGTTTTTTGAAATAAACAAGTTGTTTTTACAGATCTAGAGGTTTAAATCCTAGATCTGTAAGAACCCTAACAAATTTGTCTTATTAGTTGATGTTCTTTCATGAAAAGTCTGTTCTTAAGGAGATTGTTACATTCTTCAACTCAGTGTTGCATATCGTGGTCAAACCGTATCCCACTTTGGCTCAAGACCTCTAAATAAAAAATCATTCAAATGTTGAATCTTTACTTGTTTCTTGATTACTTTCGTTATTGATCTAGAATACTAAGTCCTAAATTGTTCATAAGTTGACTGTGTTAACTATATCTTGATTATTTTCTGTCATTTGATTCTGTTTACTAAAGTTAACTTTACATAAGTTGGCTGTTACTTGAGTTTTTTATGACGTCTCTAGAAAAGTATGGATTTTCTTGTTAAAACAAAAATCTAATATTTTTGAGAAATTTAAGAACTGGAAAACACTTGTAGAGAATTGAATGGGAAAGAAAATTAAGATTGTAAGAACTCACAATGGAACTCTGAGATTGAGACCAATTCTATAATCAAAATGGAAATATTAGATAAAGAATTTTTCCGTACGCTCCCAGTGGAATGGGGTAGTTGAGAGAATAAGTAGAACACTTTTAGATAAAGTGAGATGTAGGATGGTAGATTTAGGGTTCCTAAATTTCTGTGGGGTAAGGTTATTGTTACAACTTCTTACATAGTGAATAGGACTTCAACTAGATCATTAGAACGAAAAACAACTAAGGAGATTTGGTTTGAAAAGCTTCAAAATTACACACATCTGAGTTTTTTGGATGTGTTGCTTACTCTCATCAAAATCTAGGAAAATTAGAACTTACGGCTCAAAAGTCTATTGTTCTAGGCCATCTTGAGGGGGTGAAGGGCTACAGGTTGTTGGCTAGGGGCCTAAGAGGTTATAAAATAACCACTAGTAGGTATGTAACCTTTAATGAAAATAAAATGCCAAGTTTTAAGATAACCGATATAGATGACACTAATTTCAGGTGGAGCTTGAATCTCCAACTGATAATACTAATCATAATCAATTGGAACATAAACCTGATAAGCCTCCATTCAAACTGAGATAGGACAATCTGATCATGCTCAAAATGAAGAAAATGGTAATGAGGTAGATCTACAAACTGGTTTAGAAGATTATCATTTGACTAGAGATAGGGTTAGGATTTATTCATTACTTTTCCATTTCTGTTTTATCTTATCAAGAACTTATAAAGAACCAAAATTTTATAATGAAGCCATTAGTTGTCAGCAATCTAGGAAATGGAAATTTCCTAAGAATGAAGAAATGGAGTCTTTAACTAAGAATTCCTTACTTAGGTGAAACCATTTATATGTCTCAGCCTGAATTAGGCTTTATAAATAAATCTAAATATGATTTTGTGAGTGTTTAAAAAATCTTTATATTATTTGAAACAATCTCCAAGACAATGGCACAAAAGATTTGATAACTTTGTTGCTACTGTTGGTTCATAATAAGTACATTTGATCAGTGTCTTTACTTTAAGAAAGAGTATGACAAATGTGACTATTATTTGTTATTATATGTTGATGGCATGCACAATGGATAAATAAAATTAAAAAACTTTTGGCACTGAATTTGAAATGAAAGACCTAAGATATACTATGAGAATATTTGGAATGGATATTATAAGAAAGAGAACTGAACATCAATTGATTTTGAAACAGTCTGCTTATGTTGAAAATTGTCAACGCATGTATCAAAACATGTCTCTTTGATATTAGCCAGTCATTTTAAATTGAGTAAGGAACAATGCCCAATTGATGAGGCTGATATTAGATATATGGAGAGAGTACCATATGCTAATGTTGTATGCTCTATCATGGACACATACTAGACCGGTTGTGGTCCATGCAATAAGCACTCTAAGTAGATTCATGGCTAATTCTGGACCTAAACATTTGGAAGTTTATAAGTGTTTCTTAAGGTACCTGAAAGTTACATCTCAATTAGGATTAGTCTTTAGTACTTGTATTGAAGGAACAGTGTTAAAAGGTTTTGTAGTGCTGATTTTGTTGGTGACAGTGATAATAGAAAATATATACTACTTACATAGTTACTTTGTATTAGTTTGAAATTTCAATTACAACATGTAGTTGTTTAATCCATCAGATATGGGAACTAAGGCTTAATTCCATGTTTCAAAAGAATCATATCTCTTGCAAGGATCTAAACTCAGTTTAATCCATTAGATATAAGAACTACGGTTATACATTGGTCTCAGTTTGTTACTTACTATGTGAAGTCCTTTGGCATTAAGGTGTAGATCTGTTAATAGGCCGTGATGCCAACCAATCTCATGGTCTATAATTTTCTGAGAAGCTCTGGACCGTCGGATAGAGAATGAAAATAAGAGTATAAATAATATCTATCCTGGTTGTCCCATTATTGTCTTGAGTGATCTTCCAAAATCCTCTATTGTCTCTCTTCCTCTTATTCCAAGCCTCTCATTGGAAGCTCTGGTCTTCTCTTTGTGAGATTTTATATTTTGCGTAGATTGTTGAGAGCGAAAGAAGCGATTTCCAGTGGCATCCTTTAATTTGATGAAGGTTTTGCCAAGGATTTCATGGTTAAGGTATGAGAGCCAAATAAAAGGGCACAATTTTCATTTTTGAGTCTAAGCCCTTTGATCTAGTATCACAAATCGAGTACTATACATTTCATTTGTTGAAGAAACTTGTTATCTTTGTTTGAGAAACTTGTATTGGTTTGAAGTGATTTTTCTAATACCTTCAAATAATAGCATGACCTTTGAGAAACCAACAATATCCAGTTGCGCCTCAAAGGGCTGGGATAAATAATAAACCTTTTTTTCTTTTATTTCCATTAAAGCTTTCCTTTTGAAGAGTGTAATTATAGTATTGGCTTCAAGTCTCTCGTCCTTTTTTTTACTTCATATGGTCCTCTCTTTGTCTCTTTCCATTCTTGATACTGTTTTACCCTTTTTTGGATCATTGGGATTCACACGTTATGGAATATGTTGCTTGGTCTCACATTCTTTTTACTACTCCCTCCGTCCCATTTTTATAGGCTGGTTTTTTTTTCCACACGGATTAATAAATCTTATTTAATATTATTAAAAAAGTAATTTTTGCCAAAATCTTTCTTAGTTTACCTTTATTTAATTTAGTAAATTGGTTATAACTAGACAAATTAAATAAGGGTATATTAGTAAACAAATAAAACAAAACATTCTCAATAAAGAACGAGACTATATAATTGGAACAAGAAAATAAGGAAAGTCAGCTTGTATAAATGGGACGGAGGGAGTATTTTTTATCCTTTCGAGCATTCATTGAATTAATGTTTTGACATTATTTCAATTTTCATTATTTTAAGTGTGAGTTTCTATTTTATGTAATGTTTTAACATAATCATCAACACTTCCACCCACCCACCCATTATATTGACTTCACTTTTAACATAAAAACGCACACACCTCAGGGGTTTGGTGCAATCTTTGAGTGAGCGAGAACTGGTGGGGAAGTAGTTCGTGCATTTTTGGTTGTCCAAAAGATTGCTCTAGTAAATGTCATGATGTTGGGATACGATTTATCTCCTTATTAACTGTCCAGAAGCAAGTGGAAAAATAATGGGTGCTTGCTTATTTACTCTTCTCCGTTTTTTTTTTTCTCTACATCTTGATTCCACTACATTTTACTTGAGAACTTCTGTGGTCCAATGAGTTGTAAATGGTTGTTCAAACCTTGGATTCGATGATTATTTTTTCTTATCATTCGTATTGTTGTTGGAAGTACGGAGTAATTGTTGTCAGACCTTTGATTCAAGGAGTGTTTGAGTCATATTATTTTGGAAAAATATATTTTGGAATAGTAGATTGATGGGAATGTGTGGTTGAAAAAGAAGAAAAAATTATTGATGTGATGGAAAATATTATTTGATTGAAAAATATGTGGTTGAAAATAAAAATTTTAATATGGAGGGGCTCAATGAACCTTTTCTATACAGTACGCTCGTGTTCTTCTCCTCTTTTTACTACAATCTATCATAAAAATCTCTATAAATCTGATTAAATAATTGAATTTATGTTTTGTAATGTATTGGAATAGAAAATTCTTAGTGCAATGCTTTTTTATTTCTTCAATGATTGTAGGACGTAATTCAAGGTCACAATATGTGCCACGACCAAGACTGCCAATATTCAGCTGCCCAATATCCATGGAAGAAATCACTGAAGAGACATCAACAAAATTTGGAAATATTTTCTCATAAGCTTATTAGCGCAATACCCCAACCTTTTATACTCATTGTGCAATGCACCCACTTTTTGAAATTGATAAAAAAAAAAATCAATGCATGAAACTTGAAATGCGTTTCACCCCTCGTCATCCACTCCTTTCAATTCTACAGTTAATTCCAAATAAATAGGGAAAAATTGAAAATGGCAAAATTGACTTTCCTTCTTCACCTTTTTAATAAAAGGTCACAATACCTGTATTAAGGGTGTTATATATAGCATATAAAAATATTTTTTGTCAATAACCCACTCTATTCATAGCTGCAAATGGAGTCTCGCATGTGCAGGTGTGGAATGGAGATTCAATAGAAGACTTCGTGGACTGCAACCAACCTGGGAAGAAGGTTCTTGACATGCACACGTCGCCTAGTAATGAAAATTCAAACCCTATTTCAATTTTTTAGTTAGTACGGTATAGCCTGATTTTTTTATAGCAAAATAGAGGTTGTGGGTACTTCTCGTGGTGTGACCCACCTATATGTCGTAAACTGAGCTGTTAAGATCCAGGAATGCATACGACCAACAGTACCTGGAATTGCAGAGGTAGAATCGTGAATTTTGATTTAAGGGTTTTTGGGTTTTTGTGTGGGTGTGTGGTGATTTGGTTTTTTGGCGAAACATATAGCTTTAGTAGCTTAGTAGATTTGTGTAATGAATGGATTTTAGTAAATGTTGTTACATCCTGTAGAAATTCTGTAATGAATGGTGTGCAATGAAATGTTCCAATTTCTCTATCTCCTTTCTACTTATCTTGTTGGCCTTGTGTGTTGGGGCAGTATGACCCAGCATTAGTGTTCAAAATTTAATGCAGAAAACCCCCCTATACATGGAAAAGGTTCCATAAAATAACCTTTGAAATATAAAACATTGTGATATACAATACTATAGTATTGTAAACCTTGTGCATTTCAACACTGTAATTCATTATGTTTGTACAAAATTTCCCTAGAAATACTAAATTTGTGATTTACAAACTTGCCTACTGAACTCGTTCAACCCATACAAACAAAAGAAACCAATAGCAAAAAATGGAGAAAACATATGCATTCAACTTCACAATAACAAACATTCAAATTACAAAATAATCCCAATCAAAAACCATAAACCAATCCTTATTGAAATACTCAGGCTTCACATAGTTCACGAACGTTACCGTATCGTGTTTGTACTTCACATTATTTAGCTTATTGAAGAAAACATCCCCACTTTATATAGCCATTTGTGAAGTAGTACATATATCCAGCAGATCAACATGAAAAACGAAATAGTACTGGAAATAGGTCAACACCCACATCTATCAACATGCACATACATTTTAGATCAAAATTCAAACAAGAACACGTAGAAAATTGAACCAAAAACTTCATTTCGAAACCACTAAAATGAGACTTACCATATACAAGAACATCTTCAAAACCTCTTACTCTTGGAGCATACATTCTCAATAATCACAATAGAAAACTGTAAACATAACAAAAATCAACTAATTTCATAATCCCATTTTAAAGTTTCAATTTTTTTTAAGCACGCAGTCCAAATACAAATGATGCATCTATCACTTAGTGTTGCAAACCATTTTTGTAGAATGTCAGTTGTTGGACCATAAGATATGAGAAAGAAACCGCTACATTAATCGTGGGTGAAAGAGAATCAAACGTCGATCGTGGGTTGTACCAAAATTCTTGCCTCTATGACCACTACAACAGAAACACCATTTAGCAAAGTTCAAAAAATGTTGTCGAAGTCCTTTTGCAACATTCAGATGCATGTTGCAAACATTAATATTGTTGTAGAATAGAAGAATACGACAATGTTTTTTTAAGTATTACTAATAACATATTTGCAACGTTTTTTAAATGTTATTAATAACCTTTTCGTAACCTTTTTTAAATGTTGCCAATAACATTTTCACAACATTTTTTGAGTATTGCTAATAATCTTTTAGCAACATTTTTAAAATATTTCTAACAACATTTTTGCAACGATTAAAAATCGTTAAGGTTATTTGCAACGTTCAGTAAATGTTGTTATTAAATATTAACTGTTTTGCAACATTTTTGAAACGTTGCCTTTAAATTATTTGCAACTTTTTTTGAATGTTGTCTTTACTTTTATTTTCAAGTTTTCGCGACATTTTTAAAATGTTGTCATTACTCTTGCTGTTTTTTGAGCATCGTCTTTAACTTATTTACAACGTTTATGGATGGTTGTCTTTATTTTTGTGCTCACCTTTTCGGAACCTTTTTTTAACGTTGTCTATTCTTTTATCCTAGTTTTTCAACATTTTACAAACGTTATTATATATCGTTTATATATATTTTTTAATTAATTCGTCTTTTTTTATATTTTTGTATTAAGAAATATTTTTAAAGACGTTTTTATATTTTTATAGTAAAATAAGCAAATCAAATAACATAATTAAAGATCTTTTTGATAGTGCATGAAATTGAGATTAAAATTTCATTACGTATATTTAAACCATACAAAATAGAAAATGTAAATAGATTTCATCCTCTTCTTGCATCTCCATTTCATCAAACTAACTTGAAACCACTATTAACATACTAAATAGTGGTCTCAAGTTAATTTGATGAAATAGATTTCAATTTCTTTCCAGCCCAAATGGATGATTTGTATGCATTACTTGAAAAATTCCAGTTGTATAAGAAAATTGTACATGAAATATTTGATGTACTACAACATTTACATTGGCAAACAAACCCCAAAGCACAAAAGTGACACGCAATTCTTTTGAAAAAAGATGGGAGAGATGTGAATCGTAGGCTAGCTAGCAAATACATTGACATTCATTTTATATCTTGTGCCTATGATATATCCAACAGTTTTGGTTATCAAACAAGAAACATGTGTATTAAGTAAAACTTAAGATTCCCATTACAGCTAATAATATTGGTACCACTGTACTATCGAGTTTTCGACGCTACCATTCATTCCTGGGCATGTGTCAAAAGTTGGAGATAAAACTTATTTATCAGCTTTTAACAATTGCAAAATGAACGACAACACAATATTCAGTTGAAACGTGATGAGAAAACATACAACCACTAGAAAACTAAACTTTCAACTAAAATTATAAAATTGAAATATCTTGCCAAATTATAGAATGATGGATGAAAATAATGGTACCCCTATCCTTGAATAAAAACCCGGTTCCTCAAATAATGTACTATTTTATACCAAGTAATTTTTTAACATTTTACAGAAAAATAGATTTTCTGGTTATTAGCGTCGTTAGGAAAAAGATCAAGTACACATGAAGTGAAAATGTTGGCATTGATCTTCATGTATATGACAACAAACATTCTCCAAAATATGAAGAGCATGCATGACAAAGAAAAACGATTTTATAGACTATGCAATGGCACAACAGAAAAAGATAAAGAGGTGAAGAAAGAACGACGGTTTTGGACCTATTTAAAGGCAAAATTGACGGAAGTGGACGGCGGGGGTGAAATGCACTTCCATTCTTATACAGAGATATTTTCCTCCAATTCCAAAAGGTGGGTATTGCGCCAATATGCCGTTTTAGTGCAATAGTTGCTCATGGTAAATATCCAACTTGTAGAAGGAAGTTCAAGGCAAAAGATACCTTCAAATTCTTCCTTCCAAGGAGAGAATAATTGGAAATTATGCATGAGGACCTAAACCTTATGTAAGAAATTAGATAGCATTTCTGACATGTTTTATAGATTATCCCCATTGTGTAGTGTAGAACCCCGAATTTTTTAGTTGTGGTGCATATAATTTATTTGCCAATTAATAGGAATGTCAAGTCAAATTGTTATGCCTAATAGTTAATTTGCATCTATCTGATTTTTCCTTAATAGTTGAGGGATAAAAGCAGAAATAAATAAGTTGTAATTGAAATAGTATACATATTCCTTTTCTTCATGATTTTTCGGCCAATATAGTTTTTGGAAAAGTAAAATAGCTATAAACATGGTTAATGATATTAATTATCACAAATCCAATTAAGGTGATAGTTATTCAATTTGACTAGGATGACTATATTAATTATCATAAATCCAATTAAACAGGCTCAATCGAGAAAGTATTGGTAGGGGATTCGAACTCGTGACCTTTGGTCTCTGCGTTCACCTGCTCCACCAATTCGGCCATCCCCGAAAGGGTTAGTTTGTACACTTATTTGGGGTTCTGAATGATGATATTTTGTTATTCTTTGAACGGATTAGTGCCTAATTTGTTATTTATTACTTTTATTAGGAAAAACTCATGTATGGATGAAGAATTGGAAGAAAAAAAGGAAAATTGACTAAAATGAAGGAAATTCAAAGTTCAGGGACTCAAGTGTAATTACTTAAAAGTTGTGACGGACCTCACGATGAAGATTCGAGAGTACTAGATGTCAATTGGATGAGAAAAGAAGCCAAATGAAATAAATATAACACCAATTTCCGGCAAGCGTGCGCCCTAGTTTGTACTAGACGCTCGCCTCAGTATAAAATGGGAAAAATTCGATTTTTCTTATTTTTGTTTTGGTGACAATTTAATGCAATATTTTTGGCATCCTTTAAATACCAAAACTCGACCAGAACGTAAGAGGACCTCCCTAGACCTAAAAATTTACATATTAAACATATTTTGGAAACGAAGAACGAGAATAGATAATCAACATCAAAGGAATTGTGAAAGTATCCAAAATCAAGATTTCATTCAAAAAAGTTGATTTCTCCACTTTCTTCCATACTTCTTCAATCCGGGTGATTTTTTTTATAAATTCTTTTATAATTTAATTATTATGATGATTAGCTAAGTTTTTTCTTTGTATTGGATGAATGATAAACTTTATTGTTTGTTTATTTTAATTCAAGTCAATTAGTTTAGTATTTCTTAAGTTTTCTTAATTGNAAAAAGTTGATTTCTCCACTTTCTTCCATACTTCTTCAATCCGGGTGATTTTTTTTATAAATTCTTTTATAATTTAATTATTATGATGATTAGCTAAGTTTTTTCTTTGTATTGGATGAATGATAAACTTTATTGTTTGTTTATTTTAATTCAAGTCAATTAGTTTAGTATTTCTTAAGTTTTCTTAATTGGTTTTGTATTTTCATTGAACTATTTGATTTTTTGATCACCAATTAGATAGTAAGTTGCTTGTCGTAGTATAGGAATACTCACAATAAGTCTAGAACGCGGTAAAATCAACTCATGGGCCATAGGTATTAGGAATAATTTATATGGCATGTTCAATCATATGTGATAAATCTCGTGAATCAATGCATGTTTTTCATATGAATTCGAACAGGAATAAGATCGGGACGTGTCGTGTTAAAAATAGGTTTAATATATTTTGGAAAAGAATATTGAATAAAAGTGGATTATCAATTGTTTTGAATGCATACATTTACTAGATTACGAATTAAGAATTGAATTATGTCGTCGTGAAACATTTCAACCAACATTCATCAAGAAGACAAAAGATGCATTTGGACAAAGTAGCCATTGGATTTTACATCATATCAGGGGAGTGTTTTATTCATTTTCTTCCCCCACCATTTATATGCGGACTTAAGCTATTGAGGACAATGTCTAATTTAAGTTTGGAAATGAAAAGTATGAGTTTTCTTTTGTTTTGTGTGTTTTTGTATATGTTTTATTGCTTCAAATATTAGAAAATTACAAAACAAAAAAATTGAAAAAAATTCCAATTTTTTTTTTTTTTTGTGTGCTTGCGTGATTTAGTCGGCATAATTGGCAATGAAAAATATATTGAATTATGAATTGATCTATAAATGGTGAATAGGTTGCAGGCTTAGTTTAATTTTTTAAAACCATGTGAAGTTTGATATATATTGAGCACATAAATTAAATGATTTGATTTCATAATTGGATGGACCATAGTTGCTAAACCCAAAATCATTATATTTTAACTAGCTAAATATTTTCGCATGTTTGTGTGTTTGTTCTATAGTTGGGTTTTAGTTTTGTTTAAGCATAAACAAAGATTCGAGTTTGGAGGTTTGATAAGTGTAGCTAATACACTTATTTGGGTCATAAATGATGATATTTTATTATTCTTTGGACGGATTAATACCTAATTTTTGTTATTTATTGTTTTTATTAGGAAAAACTCATGTTTGGATGAAGAATTGGAAGAAAGAACGACAAATTGCTAAAATGAATGAAGTCCAAAGTTCGGGGACTAAAGTGCAAATACTCAAAAATTATGACGAACCTCACGATGAAGATTCGAGAGTTCAAAGTGTCAATTCGATGAGGAAAAAAGTCAAAGAGATGAAATATAGTCAATGCATTATCAAACACCAATTTCCAGCCGAAAGAGTTATGCTCTTGATTTTCTACCTCAGATTGAAGCTCATTTTTGGCATATCAAACACTTGAATTGAAAAATTATATATAAATTAGAATTGTAACCACTTGAGTTAACTTTCTAATGCACTTTAAATTGCCTCAATCAGATATCGGGAGAAAAATATATGATAATACTGAATGCTACTCAGGACAAGCATATGCGCGCCACCTAGGCCTATAGAAAAGGCGTGCACCTCCTCCTAATCTGAGACGCCTGAGGCTGCCTAAAGGGCTCAAGTGCGTGCCTCAATATAAAACGGGAAAAAATCTTATTTTTCTTATTTTGGTAGCAATTCAATGTAATTTTTTTGGCAACCTTTAAATACCAAAACTCGACCAAAGCGTGAGAGGACCTCCCTAGACCCAAAAATTCACAGATTAAACATATTTTGGAGACAAAGAACGAGGATAGATCATCAACATCAAGGGAATTGTGCAAGATTCTTGAAGATTATCAATCCAAAATCAAGATTTCATTCAAAAAAGTTGATTTCTCCACTTTCTTCCATATTTCTTCGATCCGGGTGATATTTTTTTATAAATTCTTGTATAATTTAATTATTATGATGATTAGCTAAAGTTTTTCTTTGTATTTGATGAATAATAAACTCTATTGTTTGTTTATTTTAATATTTAATCAATCAAAAAATCATTTAATAATTAAAAATAACGCATACTAAACATTTATAACATATTTATAGGAACTTTATACATTTTTTCAAAGTTTCCAATAAAAAGATAAGTTTCAAATTTAAATATAAAATAGTAAACA
>CAIGRT010019776.1:0-10772 GCA_903798405.1 Fraxinus platypoda | reverse complement strand
TTGATTTTTTTTTTTTTTTTTGTCCCATTGAGTTTTATCAAACAAGGTTTTAACGAGGTAGATATTTTGTAATGTGTCATTTAAGGGGGAGTGTTGTAAATAGTAAGTTATTGGTGAATGATAATTGTACCCTACAGCCCTGGATATTATTACCATATGTATCCACATTCATTCCCTATAAATATAGGGCTTTTGATCTCATTAGAATATACAAAAATCTATTGATTTATCTCATTCTCTTCTCTTTTTCTCTCTTTTTATGACAAGTCATTAATTTTTACAACACACCTTCACATTATTGGTTAGATTTTTAACACAGTGAGAATGTCAACAAGAATGTAGCTTAATTAAAAAGAGAATGATGCATTGTTAATTTGAGAAATATATACTCTGTGGAAGTAGAGATAGAATAGAGGCTTCGGCGGGAAAAAGAAGCACAAAAACAGAAACACTGCACCAAAAGTAAAAGCAACCACGCCACCCCACCCCACCGCACCCCACACCCTANTATTTTTTTCTCATTGGATTGTTTAACACGATGTACACCTTGATGTACCGGTAACAAAACCGATTTGAGAAATATATACTCTGTGGAAGTAGAGATAGAATAGAGGCTTCGGCGGGAAAAAGAAGCACAAACAGAAACACTGCACCAAAAGTAAAAGCAACCACCCCACCGCACCCCACACCCTATACATTATACATATTTGTATACGGAGTCGCAGTATTTAACATGGAAACACAAAAGTGAAAAGGTGAAATATACAGAAAAATCTCTCTTCTTGAACTTGGCTATCGATAAAGTAAGCACGAGAGAGCCCTTTTTCAACAAGATTAATTCTTGGATTCATCTGATTCTGGACCAATCTTCATCTTCTCATCAGGTATTTTTATCATGATCCGTAATGTAATTTCGTCCATTTTTGCACACCCATTTGAGCTATGAAACTTCCGGATATTCTTTCTTGAAAATTACTCCAACTTTTATTCTTGATGGAAACTAAATATATATTTTGTTTTGCCCCAGATGTGTGTAGAATTTACAACGGAATTGTATGTGGTGTGTTCATAATAATATGATTCATAGATGAAGAGGGCTGCATATAATGAAAGGGAATAAATGATTTTTGCTTTGATAAAAAGAAAATGAGATACGTAATGTGAAAGCAACGGATATTTTGGTATGTTTGGTAGATAAGTAACATGCTTCCAAAAAGAGCCGTTTATTTCTATGTTCATTCAACCATCACGTGCACACCTCGTGTGTTTCTGTTGAGTGCTACCTGAAGAAATTGTTTCTTCACATTTATCCATGATGCGCCCAAAGATCTGAAAAAATAAACATATTCAGAAGTGATGGCCAGTGTAAATTGTAAGTCCCACTTTGATTTTGAGTCATAACTTAAAAGTAATTGCAGTTAACCTGAGGGGGAATCACAAATTCTCATTTTACGACGGCCTGCAGGGATTAATGACTTCTGTGCTTATTTCTTAACATTCAACATTGTGTCTGCAGAGGTGAAGAGGAATTAGAAACTTGAATACCAATTGCTGTGTGCTCTATGAAATTTCCGAATTCAGAAGGAGCAATGGAGAGCACAACCAACATCACCAAGATTAGATATTCCATAATCATAAACGGTTCCTGGTTTGATCAATTTCGCAATGGCTCGAATCCTTGGATGGCTAGATATGCCTACAGCTTGATGTTTCTCATTACAAATTTACTTGCTTGGTCTGTTCGCGATTATGGACACAGTGCCTTAACAGAAATGAAGCGTAAGACTTCTTCATACCTATAAAATTTATATATGTTTCTCATTTACTGCGCAAGAGAAATCATGATTCATTATTAAGGGTCTATAGTCGGATAGTATTTACTTTTTATGTAAATTTTTCACCATATGCTGAGATGAGACTATATGATCGAGCTACAGAACATGCGGTGTTCTTAACATGTTGTGTGTGCAGGACTAAAAGAATGTGAAGGGGGAAAAGACTGCTTGGGTGCAGAAGGAGTTCTGAGAGTTAGCTTGGGATGTTTCGTATCCTTATAATGCCGTACAACCCTCTTTTTCCTGACAATGATAGGAAAAAGCCGGAGTTTTTCACATAAAGTTATAAGAACTGATGAAATCCTCTTAATTTATATTTGCTTAGTTAAACTTCTGTTGAAACAATTAAATTAACATAGAAATCCAGTAGAGAACCCCCTCCAGGGAATAATGATAGGAAAGGTGTGTCCTTAATCTATTTCCTCAAACGGAAATAGTGGGGCGGGAAAGTTTTGCTTTCTATTAATCCTAGTCTAAATCTTAAACAAGATGCCAAATGAAGATATGAGCAACTACACCTTTTTTTTTTTTTTTTGGCAATAACAAGATTCACCAAACATTCCAATGACTAGGTAAATTGATGTAAGCCTTGACATTATATATAGACTTTCTACTTTGCAATGTTTCTCTCTACAGCTGGCACTTCAAAGCTAGATGATCGTAGAGAATGTTGGCACTCTGGATGGTGGTCTGCCAAGATCGCGATTAAGGTTGCGCTGATCATATTATCCTTTCTTGTCCCTACGGAGTTCATTTCACTATATGGTTTGTTTACTTCTACTGACAACTTAATTTTGCTTTTGTTGGAGCAAATTTGAATTGCAAATCATGAACCTAATGCATTATAATATGGCAGGGCAGCTTGCGCATTTTGGTGCTGGGTATGACTAATTCTTCTGATATCTATTCGTCCATAATCATGAATTGAGTTCTTTTTCTTTCTCTGTTTTGTTACTTAAAGACTGTTACTGTACTGTGAGTTTCTTCAAAATTGAAAAGTTAGCTTCTTCTTCAGTTATCTGAATTTATCTCATCCTCTAAATATATTATATTTTTATAATCCTTTGGCAGGGTGTTTTTAGTAATTCAACTAATAAGCATCATCAGTTTCATTACATGGTTGAATGATTGTTGCCAGTCCGAGAAATATGCTGACAGATGGTACGTGCCTCACTCGAAGAATTCATTAACAAATCTCCTCTGCTTATCAGTATCAACAGAGGACAATGAAAGATTCTGTTTGACACATTAAATTATTATTAATCTGTGTTTTGTGGCTTTGAAGACAGTCCCACATATAATAGGAATTGAGCTTTTGATTTCCTATATATAATATGATTAGTTTGAATCCCACATTTAAGTGGAAACTAGAAGTCAAGCCCCCTTGGTATGTGATTCATCCCAGGCTTTAAGTTAGTCATTGACTATCCTGTGGTGAGGCTTTGGGATCCTTCAGAGCCTCACTAGTTGGATTATGGTTTGATTACTTTATACTCTTTTGTATAAATCCCTTACTATGTGTTTTATAGGGGGTTCAGGATTTAGTATGTGGTACTCTTTTGTTTTGTTGCCTATGGTTAGTGAAGTTCATTTTTCTACATGTGGAAATAGGCCAAGTGCCGAACCATGTGAATGCCTAGTGTTCGCTCTCTATTGCTTCCTCAATCTCGGGACTTCAACACAACAATCAATTACCCTCGTGATTATACAAGGATGTCGAGTTTAGGTCATTCTTCTATCATTTTGTTTCCTACTATTCGTAAATAATGGTGAGATTTTTGTGCAGCCATATTCATGTGATGCTACTTGCAACAGCAGCTTATGTTGTATGCATACTTGGGATAATTCTGATGTACATATGGTACACGCCGCAGCCCTCTTGCCTTCTCAACATTTTTTTCATCACTTGGACTCTTGTACTTCTCCAACTTATGACCAGTGTCTCTCTTCACGCAAAAGTAAGTTCATTTTGTACTTTATGTGTCAGTTCAATTTTGCACAATATATCTTAATCTAAAATAATTACGTACTTCCGAAACAGGTAAATGCTGGCTTCGTGACTCCAGGATTTATGGGGCTTTATCTGGTGTTCCTCTGCTGGTCTGCCATCAGAAGGCATGCTATTCAATTTGTGACCTTTTAACGACTTCAATTATAGTAGCTTCTCAGTCTCAAAACTCCCTGCGTTACACTGTAGAATCAAAAGTATTAGTAAGAGCTTGTTTGACAACAATTTTGGTAGAAAAAAAGAGTTTTGAATAGTGATTTTTAGGAGAACTTGTGGTTAAAAAGTAGGGAAAAGTTTTTGGTATATGTGTAGAATATTTTGTGTGAATGTGTGGTTGAAAATGGTCCCGTAGCAAACATAAAATAAATTAAAGAGTGTCAAAGAGACACTAAATGAGGATGGGGTTGGTGTGTAGAGCTAGAAATTAAGATAATGCCTGCATCTAAAATACAAAGTTTCAAGTACCTTGTATGATCATTGTAGGAAACTTTCATACAGATATGGATACACTATGTCCCGTGTTCATGTAATCCCATATCCAATGAAAGCACTGTATATGGTTTCTTCGAAGAGAGGAGTACGGATTATTCATATATCTTGTCGGATTCATGAGGATAGGAATAAGGCTTTTTACTAAAATGAACAATGTTAAAAAAAGGTAGTACGAAAACATTCTGGTACAGAGATATTTCCTTGCCAATTCGGTGGTGGGGGTGGATTTTATGTTGTTCCTCATTTCCCTCTTTTCTCGAGTTTTATTTTCTTGTTCATGATTAAGCTGTTCTGACTTGATGTCTAACTTTTGTGTTTGCAGCGAACCACCCGAAGAGAAATGCATTCAAAGAGCAGGAACTGCAACAAAAAGAGATTGGCTAACCATCATAGTAATTCTTGGACATTACAAATATACCATTATTTAAAGTATTTGCTCTTTCTCCGTAACTAAGGCAATTCTATTTGATGTTGTTAGA
The DNA here is from genome assembly GCA_903798405.1 of Fraxinus platypoda. Taxonomy (NCBI): domain Eukaryota; kingdom Viridiplantae; phylum Streptophyta; class Magnoliopsida; order Lamiales; family Oleaceae; genus Fraxinus; species Fraxinus platypoda. The sequence goes on along the minus strand of CAIGRT010019776.1, from coordinate 5,958 downwards.
GTTTTGTTGTTGCTGTTCTTGCAATGGTGATCGCAACATTCTCAACCGGCATCGATTCTCAATGCTTTCAGGTTTTTACCTTTGCTACACTCATTTTGCTCTCACTTTGAGTACATTGTTTTCGAAATTTTCATTCGACAACAAGTTGTGCAGTTTAGGAAGAAGGAGATACGAGAAGAAGATGATGTTCCTTATGGTTATGGATTCTTTCATTTCGTTTTTGCCACAGGAGCCATGTACTTTGCAATGCTCTTAATTGGTTGGAATACTCATCATACTATGAAAAAGTGAGTATTTTCGCAATGCCATTCTTATTTCACCTCAAGTACCAAAAGTCTCTCCAAAAAGAGTATTTTTCAAGTTTTTGCAATATATGTCCAAACTACTTAAGTCGACTCAACGCAGGTGGACAATTGACGTCGGTTGGACCAGTACATGGGTGAAGATAGTGAATGAGTGGCTAGGAGCCTGCATTTACAGTAAGTTGTTTCAACTTTTTTCCAATCTCAGCTTGTTTACATTATGGACGAACTTGTAAGGCCTTGTTTCGCCCTCACCTCACTTCCGACAATTGTTTTATAAACTAAGACTTTTGGTAATGCAGTATGGATGCTCGTGGCTCCAATCATTTTGAAAAGCAGACAAGCAGAATCACCAACACCTTAACTGTAAGCTCCAGGAAATTTTATTTTCTAGCATTTGCCCCATACAAATTCAGTGGCTCGCTCTTGCTCTGGCAAGGAAAACCTCCTCATGGATTTGGGACTCGAGATTGAACACGACTATCCAGCATTCTTTGTAGTGCTTATAATTTGGAGCAAAAAGGAGAAAAGAAAAACAGAAAGTCTTGATACATGTAAATGATATAGTCAAGGTGTCATTAGCAATGATAGAAGCTTTTACTTTCTTAATATATTTAAATCGAATGATTTTGAGAATTATCTTACTCAGAGGGTTGATACACCTTTATTTGTATATTAGATAATGAAAGTAGAATAGGAATGAAAACGTAGCGGAACTATGAAGAGGAGACTGCTGTAAATATTGAAAAATTAAACTTGGACGTATTACTTCGATTACAGAAGTACAACAAAACGATAGAGAAACACCAAGCAAATTTAAGCCCTTGAGCCCCATTTTTAGAAAAAAAAAAAAATAATAAATAAATCTTGAATAGTGTTTTGATTTCATTTTAATCACACATTTTTCAATAAAATAATATTACGAATAATTTAAAAAAAATTCTTTATTTTTAATCACACATTTCTCATCAAATGCTCTAATCAAAAATGCATTTTTAAAAAAACAAAAATGGAGCTTAAGACTTGTAACCATCAACACTTTAGTCGAATATAATAAATTTACATCTTACCAACGCATATGGTAACACGAGTAACATTTTGCTAATTCAATTTGCAAATATCCCCTAAAAAAATCTGCTACAACATTGCCATAAGGATAAAGATTAAGATGCTATTACATATTGAACTTTCCAAGTCGAGAACAACTTAATCTCTATGAATAATGATATCTAGTACCGGTAGTGTTGAATATCAATCTATGTGTCAGCATATCATAAGTCCTATTAAATGGGTCGTAATTTCTTGTATTTAATTAAACTTGTAATTTAATGCACACCTAAATTGGTATTTAATAGCTATTGAATTGTATTAGTATAGGGTTATTTAAGTCATTTTACATTTTTCATTCGATTATGTTAGTTAGCAATCTCTGTGTATATATATGCTGGTTCTGTCATTCTTCAATTCTCAATTCAGTTGAATAACAAATCTTTTTTTTCCCGCCACGTTTCTTCTCTCATTCTAGAGTCTTCTTATTACATTTCATCATGGTATCAGAGAATTGAAGCTTCCCTGCAATGGCGAAAGATTCCAGTGTTCAGGCGGAGGTTCAAAGCCAATTTGATCATGATAATTCCTTCATCGAGTCATCAGCTGAAGATGCGGTTGCTGGAGATGTAATTTCTTTAGTTAATCGACTGATAAATGATCTGAGCAGTCCATATTACCTTCATTATGGTGACAACACAGGGATGCAACTCATTTCAGTCATGCTTGGAGAAAGTGCAATCATGTAGTTTCTTCTTGGATCATCAATTCGATTTCAAAAGAACTTTATCCAAGTGTGATGCACAAGGATTCTGCAAGAGACTTCTGGATTGAGCTCCGGGATCGTTACAGTCAAGGTAATGGTCCTCCCATCTATGAATTAAAGAAGCAGATTGCTTTGATTTCACAAGCCAACAGTTCAGTTAGTTCCTACTTCAATAGCCTCAAAGGGCTTTGGAAATAATTGGACAATTATAGACCTGGTGCTAACAATACTGATTATAAATGTGAAGATCAGATTAAGCAATTTCTCATGGGCTAGACGAACACTTCGCTGGTGTCAGAAGTCAGATTTTGCTAATGGATCACTTACCTTCCTTGAATAAGGTATTTCCACTAATTTTACAAGACGAGAGGCAGAAAGAGGTTGTTGCCAAGAGACAATAGAACCTTGATGCAGTAGCTTTTGCCAGCAAGATGGTACAAAAATCCTTTAGTAATCAGAGGCCTAGTTCAGTTAATCAGTTTCAGAAGAAGGAGAGGCCTATATGTAGTTTTTGTGGCATGTTTGGGCATCTTAAAGTCAAATGTTACAAATTGATAGGTTATCCTCCTGGACACAAGTTTGGTAAAGGCAAACCTCCAGTTGCTAATACTGTTGGACAAACACATCATGGTGATAACTCAGAAATACTGAACTCTTTGTCACATCTCACAATTACTCCAAGCCAGTGTTAGCAAATTTTATCTATGTTGATGCCACAGTTGCAAGGCCAACTCTCAACCTGCAATCAACAGCTTCAAGATGTATCATCCTCTTCACCTTCAGTGCCGATTGATTCTTTTGCGTTCGCAAGTAACCATATCCATTTCAGTGTTTCTCCAATAGCATATAAATGGATCATAGATACAAGGGCTTCAGAAAACATGGTCTACTCCATTAAACATTTAACCATTGTGATTGCTGTTGTTAGCGCATCTGTAAGGCTACCTAATGGTGACAGTGTTGCATTTACGCATGTTAGGACAGTAAAGTTATCTACCACATTGCTTTTTACAAATGTGCTTGTTGTGCCGTGTTTTAAGTTCAACTTAATATCTGCCAGCAAATTAACACTTCAGCATAATTGTTGCCTGATATTTTTGCATTATTCTTGTTTTATTCAGGATCTTTCAACATGGAAGACGATTGGGGTAGGCAAACTTGAGCATGGACTATATCATTTTCAAAAATCTCATCTTCAACTCAATGATCAGCATTCGCACCAATATCATCAACTCGAAACACATTCTGATATCTCTTACATCTGGGACTATGTTGTTTACTTCAATACTAATTTAGTCCTAGTTTCTTTTTGGAATGTAATAAATTCGACCATGTTTGTAATTCCATTAGTGGTTCTGATGTCAAAACTGATATTGATGTTTAGCATTGTCGTTTGGGACATGTACCTATTTCCAAACTATCACTTTTACATAAATCTGTTCCTAATATTACTGTCAACAAAGACGTGCATTGCACTATTTGTCCCATGGCCAAGCAACACAGGTTGCCTTTTCCAAACAGTGACACAAAAGCTTCACAAATGTTTGAACTTATTCACCGTGATATCTGTGGACCATACTTTGTTCCTTCCTTAGATGGTTCTAAATATTTCCTAACTATTGTTGATGACTATAGCCGAATGACATGGACATATCTCATGCGAGACAAATCTTAATCTCGTTCAATCATTTTATCATCTCATTCAAACTCATTTTCAGTGCAATATAAAGACTTTCAGGTCTGATAATGGTTTAGAATTCTACATGAATGATTTCTATCTCTCTAAAGGAATCCTACACCAGTTGAGTTGTATTGAAACACCACAACAAAATGGTGTGGTTGAGAGGAAACATCAGCACATACTCAACATAGCTAGAGCTATTAAATTCCAAGCCAATTTGCCTCATCATTTTTAGGAAGATTGCATCTTAACTGCTACACACATTATAAATCGAACACCTACCAAATTACTTGCTGATAAATCTCCCTATGAAATGCATTATCATACCACACCGTCCTATAGTTATCTTAAGGTATTTGGATGTCTTTGTTAAGCCTCAACTCTGAAAGACATTGAACCAAGTTTGACCCCAAGGCTATACCCTGTATTTTCATTGACTACCCTTATTGCATGAAAGCATATAAGCTGTACAATCTTAAAACCAATACAGTTTTTGTCTCCAGAGATGTTTCTTTCCATGAGAATATATTTCGTTTTCATCATCCCTCATTCCTTGCTTTTGTTTTCCAAGTCTAATATTGTTCCTCAATCTGATTCTGTTCTTTTTCCAACACATTCTCATCACTGTACTGATGTTTTTTTCCAACATCAGAACCCGATTTTCATATTATTTCATCTTCAAACACTTCAAATATATCAAGTCCTCATGATCCAACTTCATCTCCACCTGCATTATCTTTCTCTCCATCTCATAATCCAACTCCATCTCCACCTGCGACGTCCTTCTCACCTCATATTGTACCTACATGAAATCCAGTAGACCAAAACGTACTCCTTCCTATCTACAAGATTATCATTGTAGTTTGATGTCTCAATTGCCAGTTCCTCAATCAGATTCTGTGGTGAGGGGTTCTGAATTTGGCAAACAAATATCCTATTAAGGATTACTTGGGTTATAGTTTGTTATCTCTTGCTCAAAGAAGTTACACATTGGCTTTATCCACTATTTATTAGCCACGTTCATTTGTTGAGGCATCTAAGCATCTCGAGTGGGTTAAAGCTATGGATGCTGAATAGCAGGCACTTGTTTCCAACAATACTTGGCAAGTTAGTGTGTTGCCTGAACACAAGACTCCAGTGGCTTGTAAATGGTTCTTAAGGTAAAGTTCAATTCAGATAGAACAGAGGAAAGGAAGAAGGCTCGTCTTGAAGCCAATGTTTCACTCAGTAAGCTGGCTTGGATTATGAAGAAACATTTTCCCCTGTTGCAAAATTTGTTACAGTAAAAACACTTTTGGCAATTGCAACTCAAAAACAGTGGCATCTTCATCAATTAGATATCAATAATGCTTTCCTCCATGGTGAGTTGGATGAGGAGGTGTTTATGTTAATGCCTACAGGTTATGAGCAGCAGGGAGAGCATGGTGAACAGCTGGTTTGCAAATTAAACAAGTCTATTTATGGACTCAAACAAGCTTCGAGGCAATGGAACATGAAGCTAACTTCATACATTCTTTCACAAGATTTCAGGCGTGGGAAAAATGATTTTGTTATTCAACTGAATTGGGAAAAGAAGAATGATAGAACCAGCATATATATATATATATACACACACACTGAGACTTCTAACTAACATAACCAAATGAAAAATGTAAAATGACTTAAATAACCCTATACTAATACAATTCAATAGAATACAACAAAAAATGAACACATCTTACATATTTGCTCAACACTAAAATGAACAAAAATAAATAGATTAGGTATCGTTTTGGTAAAGTGCGACCATAGTACCTTCTGAGATAACTTTTCTTGAGCTTATTGACTTGCTGATAAGGTTGAACAATGAAATTGTCAAATCATTAAATCGAATCAAAATCTTTTTTTTCGAAATTATTGGTTTGGATTCACGTGGATCTATTAAAGTGTTGGTTTTGAATTAACCCAAACTATTTTGAAGTGGTTTGGTTTATATTTCAATTTTTGCAAACCGTTTACAAAAAAAAAAAAAAAAATCTGAATATTCCAGGCCCGACACCAGGGCTGCTCATATTCTAGGCCCGACACCGGTAGGGTTCGGGCACCCATTACTACGTCTTCTCCTCCCATTTGTCATCAGAATATGGAGGCATCTATCCCATCTTTGCAGTTGGCTCAGTCAG
>CAIGRT010019773.1:0-10140 GCA_903798405.1 Fraxinus platypoda | reverse complement strand
TTACTTGGTTCATTGGCTTCTTCCAATTTATTAAGTGGTTAAGCAAGGCCGATGTGGTGTTGCTGGATACTTCATTGGCTTCTTCCATTTTATTATGTGGTTAAGCGAGGCCGATGTGATATTACGTAGTTCCTCTTTGGCTTCTTCCTCTTTTTATTAAATGGTTAAGGTAAGTCGATGCGATTGAATTTGAAATAATTTACTCAGTTGTTTATCCGAAGCAACGATAGAAGAAGTGATTACTTTATGCAACCGAATCAAAATAAGACGGAGCGACAAAAGTACAAAAAAAGAAAAAAGATTACAAAGCCTAGTCTACATTCACTACAGCTCCGACTCCTGCGCCATTTTCTTGGGCAGCCTCCCCTTCCTCCTCCTCGGTCGTTGGACGACCCCCAGTGGGGCCACCAAACTCTTCTTCATTCGATGTCCAGGTCGGGGTGCCTCTCGCACAGGCGAGACATCATGTCCTTAGTAGCCCAGGAAGCCAAGAAATTGGCGAAGTCATCATACTCAGGCGTTTTGTCAAAAATTTCCTTGTAATTTTCGACTGTTTCATCGCCGACTATCTTTACTTCGGCCTTGAGGGAGTCAATCTCTTCGGCCTGTTCCTCAGTGAGCTTTTTCAGCTCACCCGTCTCTCTGTTTGCCTATGCCAATGCCTCCGAGGCTATCCATTGATGCTCATTGGCATGGTCAATCCTCTTAGTCAGAGCCCAACTTGGGAGACAGACTTATGAAGCTCGTTCTTCAGCCGGTTGACTTGGATCTCGGCCGTGTCCAACTTTGAGGTGGCCGCTACCCATCTCTCCTCTGCCTCTTCGACCTCCTTTTCTACCTTGGCCACCTCAGCCTCCCAAGTTTCCGAGGCTTTAAACTTCTCTTCCAGTTCATCATTCCTTTTGCGGAGGCCTCGGACCAGATCCTCTGCCGCGACACCCATACTTAGGGCCCTGGCCACGCAAGCATTATTGGCAGCCAGCAGATCCTCTATCTCACATGAGGTGGCGTGGATTTGCCAATGCTCGGTCCAGTACTTGCCATGGATCAGAGCTGCAGATGCGGTTTTAGGATGCAGCATTTCCAAAACTTCCTCGGGGAGGTCCTCATCTTTGCTCCCCAAAAAGTCAGTGGCTTTTCCCCTAGCCGGGGAATTGCGGGCCTCTTTTGCCTTTTCTTGGCCGACCCTTCGACGAAGTAAGTAGTGATTGGCACAATGGCCTGGGGGATTGAAGTAGCGGCCGCAACAGTCACTCCAGGCTGAGTCGGAGGAGGCTCAGAAGTGTGTGAAACGGGGACAGAGTCGGAGGCCACAGTTGAGCTCGTTCTCTTCTTTCTCTTCATGAGGGAGGCTCCTTCCTCCACCTCATCTTCCCCAGCTGGTTGCTGCCCAACCTTACTGAGGAACAGCAGACACTTCGACTACTTCTTTTAAGCAGCCGAGCTTGTTCTCAACACCTTCGCCTCCACAACTGATTTGCGGATCGTGGTAAAGTCAGGCTTCGACACCTTCTTCTTCGCAAAGTCCCCTGCAAACAAGGCACAAATGGCTAAGTATTCTCAGATAAGAGCAAAAACATGATAAGAGCTGAAGCGAGGTGTTTACCTTGGCTTGCCATCAATCCCTGGAGAACGAAGTGAGTGTTCTGATCAATAATCTCCTTGAAGCTCATTTCCAATGAAGGCGTATAATAAAGCTGGCTTATTATGTCCCACTTCTCCTCAGATATTTCGCACCTCGGAAGAGAGCCTGCAAACAAAATATATTAAAATCATAAGCAAAAACGCACAAGCGAAGTCAGCTCGGGAAAGAAATTTACTGAAAGTTGAGTATGATGTGGGAACAGTAAGAGGCGCTACCCATATCCAGGAGCTTCTCCAGCCTTTAACAGAAGTGGGCAGCCCGGTTATAAAAGGGACGTGGGACCCCCAAAGCGCCAAATAATACCAGCCTTTAGTCTCATCTCCCCTGGCCACACACTTGGGCAAAAATATGGAGTGAAATACACTAAAAGGCATATCTACCCCTATGCTGGCCCGACGCTAAAGCATCCACGAACCCACCATCTGAGACCATGAATTCGGGTTGAGCTAAGTCGGGGCCGCCCATAGGAACGAAGTACTAGCCCAAAGAATGGATGGAAGGGAAGCCTAAGGCTAACCTTAAGTATGTTCTCGCTTACCGCCACACACCCCAGTCACGGGTAGCAGGCCCTCTCATGGGGCTCGGGTATGATCAGTTCTATACTATCAGGGATCCTAAAAACGACCATACACCTCTCCAGTACCTCTTTGGTAATTTTGGAAGGGTATTTCGAAGCCCCCATTGAACCGAAGTGTCCACAGGAGAAGCTGGTCGTCTCCAAATGTTTTCCCCGGTCCTACTCAATTCGTCCGAGGCTACTAGCATGGGCTCCATCAGAGCAGAACTTCCCTCACCCCTCATCTCCTCACTCCCAGAAGCGTCAACAGATTGTTCACTTGCCATTCCATGATTTTTGGTAGAATTTTCAGAACAAAAGGGGAGAATACTGAGAAATGTGATTGTTACCTAGTTCGACGAAGTAAATCTGCCCCTCGTCGGAGTTTGCAAGATAATCGTCGAAGTTCTGAATGCTCGTCTAAGAAGAAAACGCAAAGAACAGTGAAAACAAGAATCTTTTTTAAGAGAGTTGGAGATTTTCGCAAAAGGTAAAAAGGTTCAAAATGAAAGGAATGGACCTTATATAGGCGTTCTAAGACTCGCCCCAGCCATTGGATCGATTTCAATCACATCTAGGCCGTCCAAGCTGAGACCCCACGATCACCGTTGAGGTCAAAGGTCACCAAGATCAACGGTCCTGATGAAGCGGTGAATCTCACGCATAACCTGAACGCATCGTCTTGAGGAATGGGAGTCGTCGCTATCATTACCATTTATGGCAAAGGAGGCGTGCGTTGGCAGCAAGTAGATGTCCCATTGATGTGCCTTGGGAAGACGCGAACACCTTCAAATCATTGGCACAAAGCCCAAGGTTCGCTTTACACCCCATCACCTCGTCACTTTAAAACTTTGTGTTGCAACAGCTCTCCAAAGAGCTGCCAACCATTATCACTTCAGTCAGAGCAGAATCTGATGTTGCAACAACTCCCTCTAGAGTTGCCAACTCATATCGCTTCGGTCGTACCAGCTTCGCGTTGCAGCAGCTCTCCTCCAAAGAGTTGCCAACCATTATCACTTCGGCCAGAGCAAAATCTGATGTTGCAACAACTCCCTCTAGAGTTGCCAACTCATGTCGCTTAAGCCGCACTAGCTTCGCGTTGAGCAGCTCTCCTCCAAAAAGTTGCCAACCATTATCACTTCGGACACATCACAATTCACTTCATATCAACATTCGGCGAAATCATTGACGTTTGCCGCTCAACTGCCCACCTCCAACGCTCATCCACACGCGTCCCAACTCTTAACAATTAAAACTAAAAGTCCTTGTACTATATAAACATTCATACATGGACTTGCGGGACTATTGTTACGGGCCCGTGTCAGACCCACCACCTCACCTGCCACGTGTCAGTAGAGGTGGTCCACCCGAGGTGATTGTGCACGGACGAGCTGATTGCATATGCCGAAGTGATTACATGAGGGACGAACTGAACATATGTCAGCGAAGGAACCGAACTCATCTGCAATACACCGTGGATGCAAAGGCCCGTACTCCGCTTCTACGACTCTACACCTGTCTCACCTTGCCCCAGCAAAGATATCTTGTACAAAGATCTTTCCAAAGTCAAATTCCTGACTGATGGGACATGTGGCGGACCCAAATGGTCAATTCAGTTGCCTTTGTTAGAGACATTCAATGCCAGCCAACCTATGGAGGGACATATTGACACCTAGGATGGGACGGGCCTTGAGGATCTGATACACGTGTCTCCTCATCCAACGACTTTCATCTTCACATCCTTAGTATAAATATCCCTTCATTGTGCCAGAAGAAGGATTCGGATCAAGATTTTCTCCTGCTACATTGCAAACTTGAGTATTATCATCTCCCTTAAATATTGGCACTTTATTACTACACACTTTACCGACCACTTCCCGGCGGGTGTCCTACCGCTGGTGAACCTTAAACTGACTTGACCGTCGGAGTGCTCACGGCCGCTCTCAACCCCTTCTGGATAGGTCACGAGTTACTAACAGCGTGCTGCGTTTACAGGGAAGAGCCGACGTGAAGATTCGTTCTATTGACCACGTGTCGGAGCCACTTTTCGAGATCAACATTTACTATAGGCGCGGGGATGGGGAATTAGGTAGGGATTATGTTCTCCGTCTTGCATCGAGTAAGGACTTTATCTGGCGATTACTACAAGGATTGGAAATTTCCCATCTCATTGTCATCCCGTGGATGCACATTCCAACAATAAAGATTGGTTACTTCATAAAAGAAACCATGGTTATGATGACAGAATTACTTTTAATGATTTAGGTGAGCTCATGTGACGAATAAACTACCATGATTAAGCGAAGAATTCTTAAACAGGCGTAAAACAAAATTTTATATCAACATCTATTTATACAATTTTCAATTTTTGACATTTTGCTGAAAATATCTTTTTGTTTCTAGTGTTTGTACTATTTTCGTGCTCCGCGACTATTGTTACACTGTTGTGGTGTTTGATTAGAGATACAATAACTTGTATCTATGTGAACCTATTGCTTAATTGAATGCACGCTTCTTACATTATTCAAATTATATTTGAATTTATTAAAGATAAGAGTTTGTTTTAAGTGCGGTAAAAAATTTACTCTTTAAATTTAAGATACTCTCTTATCATATGTATAAAGATTTTTTTTTTTTTTTTTAAGAAAAGGGGCTCCTAGAGATATCTCAAAGAGTGATGAACAATCGTAAATCTCCCGGTGGAAAAATGTAAATACTTCTTTATGAGATTTTGTGATAATACTTTTATTGCTTCCAATATGAGCTAGAAATAAGTCGAGGCACATTGAGCTAGTTGAAGATTTTTTTGAGATGTTCCTTGATAAATTAAGTTCATGTTGGGCTCCCATTAAATTTTAATTCATTTTTCTTTCTTATCTTATCAATTACACGTTCTTTCAATAAAATAATATTATCCATAAATTCAAAAAAATTCCTTACTTTTTAAACCTACATTCTTAAAAAAAAAATTATTTCAAAATTAATTTTCTCAAGCAAGGGCTAATATTTGACACGAGAGAGAATACAAACATATTTTCAAGAACGGCATCATATTATAGCAAGTAGGTCAACGGCTATGATTATAATAATATTTCTGATGATGAACTCTTTCATACGTCAGGTCACTTTCTACCTTCTAATTGGTTACTCATAGTTTATTTCATTGCTACGACTAATTTTTTATTTTTATTTTTTTTCCTTTCCTATTATTTCTATCTTTTATTTGGTTATATTGATAATCTTTTTAATTGGTATATTTTATTAGCTTTAGATTACATTTAGTTCAATTCAAGCTTTAAATAGGTTGTATTGGTCAATCGGCACATTTAAAGAATTATATCATTTTGAGCTTGTCTCTCCCCAAGCTGGCCCATATAAATATTTATTTTATTTTTCAAAAGCTAACCAAAAATCTGAAAAAATAAAATAAGATTGTTGAGTGTGTAAATCAATCTATTCTTACCTCCATTAAAATTTATGTTCTATAATTTGGAGGACATTTGTAACATTACTGTATTTGCTTTGACTTCTTCTTAATGTTTATATTCTTTGAACTTGTCGACCTTAGGAGACGTCTTCTATTTTCTGTCTCAGGTTTACAATCTTGTTATTTAAGATTGACATGGTTATAGTACATGCGACAACGGGCAGATGGGTATTCTTCCTGGACACATGGCATCAATCTCAGAGCTAAAACCCGGTGTCCCCATAATAGTGGTGCTTAGATGAGATAAATTTATGTTATTCGATCAGTAATCTTTAAATACTTTTTTGGGAGAAGAGGTTTCAATCCATAAAATGAACTCGGCAAAATAAATTTAGGGAGATGAGAGTGCTACCTTTTCACTAAAAGAGTACTAAATGATATATGTCATACCAAAAGATTTTATCTCCACTTATGATAAAAATTGGACAACCAAAAAATAATTCAATCCTTGACCTCTATATCTAATTCCGGATTAAACAAACCTATACTTAATCGAAGCACAAGATCATGTTATTTCGATTCGTCTCTATTTTTGTGAAACTATTCCTCAAGTAAGGCTGCCGATATGTTATCGAAGAATTTGTGTAAATCACATAATGATAGACATTACTCATTTTAAAATATCCTAATCGGGGGTATGTTTTGTGATGTTCCCAAAATTCCAGGCACCAGTTGGCAATTAATACCTATGTTCAATTGTTTGTGTAGTATATCACTCATTCGGTAATAAATAGCCGTGTCCATTGCGCGGGTGAGGCGTGTCCCAAAAGCCCCCTATCACAGTTCACTTTTTCCTTTCGCTATCTCGCTGTCAAGATTACTCCTGTCAAATTAGTTACTATACTAATTATAGTACTAAATTTTCGAATCTCTGCACCAAAAAGTTGTTAATCTGTGATCGATTTATATGAATATTCTCTCCTTTTCCATGTAACACGCGGTACAAATACATATAAAACCCCCTTTCCAATAGGGTTTCATCTCATTGTCCTTTCCTTCTCAATCTATCAACCCCTTTGGCGTATGTAGTTTCTTGAATATTTTGAATCTGGGTTTTTGTGGGTTCGGTTTATAATTTTAATTTTTCTTGGCATAACTAGCAGAAGTAAAAAGATTCTTGAAATATCAATTTTTTCTGTTCCGGCAATCTTGAGTCTGGTTGAAATGATTTGTATTATGGGTCTTTAAGAGTTTGATATTTCGTAGTTTGTTATCAATTGTAATCCCAAGGGTCTGTTTGATTTTTATCACATTTTCTTGTGCCTAGGGTTGTTGGCTTGGCAAGAAAAAAATCTGAGTTTTTGCCCTATTCAACTGTAATTGCGCTTTTCAGTATCTGGGTGTGCTTTGAGATTGAATTTTGGTTCTCACTTTTTGAAGAATTTCTTGGAAAATGTATATTTTACATGTAAACTAGGAAATGCCAGCTACAGATTATCAACAGACATCATCACCAACATCATCTTTTCCAAGCTTAGGATTTTCCATTTTGAGCAGACGCCGTGATCGGGTCCATTCTATGGACTCTCCTCATGAGGCCACTGGCCATGAAAATGAATTGGAATCCTTCCAAAAACTTGTGGCTGAAAGGTTTCATGATTTGGCAGCGGCAGACTCCAATGAGTTGCTCTCAATTCCGTGGATTCACAAGCTTTTAGATGCGTTCCTCTGTTGCCAAGAGGAATTTGGTGTTATTGTTTACAAGAATCGAGTTTTCTTCAATCGAGCCCCCATGGATCGATACATTTCCGAATTCTTTGAGAGAAATGTCAAGGCTTTAGATGTTTGCAATGCGATTCGTGATGGCATTGAGCAGATCAGGCAATGGAAGAAGCAGTTGGAGATTGTTTTATGCGCATTGGACAATCAACAGAGCATTGGGGAAGGCCAATTTCGTCGTGCTAAAAAGGCCTTAATTGATTTGGATATTGCAATGATGGACGAAAAAGAGTCGACTTCGACCCTTGCACACAGAAATCGGTCCTTTGGACGAAACAATGTGCAGAGGGAGCGCAAGTCTTTTGGCCATTTCAGATCCCTGTCATGGAGCGTTTCCCGATCTTGGTCTGCTGCTAGGCAGTTGCAAGCAATTGGCAACAACTTGGCTGTGCCACGAACAAATGAGATTTCGGCCACTCATGGACTAAATGTGGCTGTTTTCACCATGAATCACGTGCTTCTATTTGTGATGTGGGCACTTGTGGCTGCAATCCCCTGTCAAGACCGCGGCCTTCAGACACATTTTTCTGTGACTAGGCAGTTTGTTTGGGCCATTCCGATTCTCTCACTCCACGATAAGATTCTGGATGAGTCGAAGAAACGGGACAGGAGAAATGCTAGTGGATTGTTGAAGGAGATTCACGAGATTGAAAAATGCGTGAGACGAATGAATGAATTGGCTGATTCTGTTCAATTCCCCTTGACTGAGGAAAAGGAATGGGAAGTGAAGCAGAGAGTTCAGGAGTTTGGACTAGTGTTCAAAGCAGTAAAAGATGGTTTGGATCCATTAGAGCGTCAGGTTAGAGAAGTGTTTCATAGGATTGTGCGCAGCAGAACTGAGTGTCTTGCTTCTATTGGACGAGCATGTAGTAATGATTGATACAATTTGGGCTACTCAAGAAAAGGGTTGAAGAGGTAAAGTCTTGTCTTTATCACAATGTATTGTTTAAAGAAATCAGGAAAAGAATCTAACTTTCTGCTGTCCTTGTTATTTTATCTTTTGCTGTGATATATAAGTCAATATCTCAAGTGAATTTTCCTTTGAAGATGTAGCCACTTCAATTCATGTTTATATATGTTTATGCTGCTAGATGGTGAGCAGTACTAGGAGAAACTGAAGAACGCTCAATTTGTGGCCTATTTGCTCATCTAAACTAGTAAACGAATTGAGACAGATGTTATGCTGCTACTGTATCACGTACGCTCTTGAACTGTTTGAATATTCATCAGCAATGGCTTCATTTTCACATCAAATTTGTTCTGTGTCTTCATGAGGCTTGCATTTTTATGTGGATGGATTGTTATTGAGGCATAACCGAGTAGCAATGCCTTGCATCAGATTCAGCATATGGCCTGTTCTAGCTGGCTCTAAATTTATTGAAAACCAGGCTTTGTAATCGTTATTTGTTTTGCTAAAGAGTAGTGCAATTGAGGCCTATTTGCATATCTAAATTAGGCAATAAACATGATAAAATGAGACAAGATTGTGCCGCTGTTCTATATTCTTGAACTGTTTGAATGGTGATCAAGAATGAAGCGATTTTATTTAACAGCTTCATTTTTGCTTCAAAGATTTGATTCTGTCTTGTTTAGGCTTGCATTTTTATATAATATTTCATCTCGCGGAAGAGAGATTATTTGGGGTATTGCACGAAGTCGTTCCTGGTGGTTGTTCCCATGGAGTAGTCGCTAAACTTTACTCGGACTAATGGACAATACGAAGGAAGAAGAAATAAATCTAAATATTGTTGCTTACATAGTAGGATGAGCATTTTTAGTGTATACTTCTCATTCTTGTTAACATCCCACCCCAGAATCTCCTTACAGGTTGTAGAAACAGTAAAATAATATGTTGAAGGGCAATCCTAGTCCCCTTGCAGATAAACAAGAATTTTGATCCCTTGAAGTTTCTTTTTCAATCGTTGTGACTTCTCTCAATGTTATACATGTATTTTTAACCTCATTTTCTCCATCTGTTGGGACTTCAAGATCAGTAGGAAATTTTAAAAAATGTGTGATCTGCATTGAAGAGGATTGAATTTTATTTTATTGTTGGGTTGACTTTCAGCATTCGTGTTGACTGGTTCCATGTTTTGTGGTACCCATGTTCAATTGAAATTAAGGGTAAGATAAGCTCTCTCTAACAAGAATCCTTCGTACTCTGGTCAAATTCTACGAATATTTCTCTGAATAACAAGATTTTTCTACATTTTCTTTAGAAACATTGAACACGTTTAGTTCATGTAAACCTTGTAATTAGAACAATGTTATAAAATCAGTAAATTTATTTTGACAGTTCTAGATGATCCTTTGAAAATCGGCAAGTGCACGGAATCATGGTCAAGTAATATAATAATGAATAGAGTGTCGAACCCATGAGGACTATGTGTTTGACCAAGTTAAAATTAATTGCAACTTTAATCGAATAGCAAACAAATTTTGTGATTATTTCTATACTAATACCTAAATTATCTATTAAACTAATGGAAGTAAGTAAATGTGTTTTTCAAATATGTGAGATATATTGTTAAGACGTCGAATCCCCCTTATTATTCAATTAGTGTAACAATTAAAGTAACGATTTGAAATCATTTATGTCGGTCAATGTTCAATAATTTAATTGAAATCCTCTCTCGATAGCGATCAAATTTATTCCTCATGTGACATTTTTATCTCTCGATGAAAGATACAAACATGACAAATGCATTAACAAGCACTAGAACACCTATCGAA
>CAIGRT010019767.1:0-11507 GCA_903798405.1 Fraxinus platypoda | reverse complement strand
CGAGCTTTTTTTTCCCTGCTCGGCTCGGCTCGTTGTCATCCCTAAGATGTACACAGGTGTGTACACTCCTAGGTGGGACCCGTTTGAATAAAAAAATATTTTATACAAGTGAGTCACACCCCCATGTGAGGGAAGTGTACACCTTATGTACACTTCTTGATGTGAGAATTATTCTTCGGAAATGGCTCTAAATGAGTTCGCGAACTTTCATTTTAAAATAAAATTCTTTCACGATTTTAGCAATATCTAAAGAAATAAAAAATAAGGAAAATTGCAACGGAACCCCAAACTCCAGGAAAAAAGTGAAAATGGGTCCCCTAGACTTTAATCTTTTATTTTAATTTGAAGATTATCAGGTCAAGCATCCAATTATATGGATACTAGTTTATTAACCTTACATATCTTGCTAATGTTAGCCCATGTTTGGCCCCCATTATTTGGCATTTTTTGGAGGTTGAAAATTTTTAGAATAGTGATTGATGGGAGATGTGTGGTTGAAAAGTTTTAGATTTTTGTGTATTATTATTTTATTTGATGAATGTATGGTTGNGGTCAAGCATCCAATTATATGGATACTAGTTTATTAACCTTACATATCTTGCTAATGTTAGCCCATGTTTGGCCCCCATTATTTGGCATTTTTTGGAGGTTGAAAATTTTTAGAATAGTGATTGATGGAAGATGTGTGGTTGAAAAGTTTTAGATTTGTGTGTATTATTATTTTATTTGATGAATGTATAGTTGAGATGAAAAGAGAGAAAAAATTAATGTAATGTAATGGAATTTAATGGGGGCCAAACAGGAGCTTAGTGTCATATTCGCAATGATCAGGGCAAGAAGTAGATAGAGTTGGAGAAAATCACGTTGAATTCTAAGTT
Organism: Fraxinus platypoda; assembly: GCA_903798405.1. Taxonomy (NCBI): domain Eukaryota; kingdom Viridiplantae; phylum Streptophyta; class Magnoliopsida; order Lamiales; family Oleaceae; genus Fraxinus; species Fraxinus platypoda. The sequence goes on along the minus strand of CAIGRT010019767.1, from coordinate 10,629 downwards.
GAAGAAAAGAAACAGGTTGAAAAAACTACAGCATACCTATCTAAAAGATCAAATCAAACCCAGGATGAAGATATTCTAAAATGACTTGAAATGGTGGATATCAAGGTACGTATTTACGCTTTTCATAAGATGATATTTGTCTTCTACTCCGGTGATACACAAGCAAAGCAACCTCCAAGATACAATGGAATCCGAATGTGGTATTTGTGTTGTACACTAACGAAGGCAAACTTGAACTTTAAAGGGAGAAGAAGTTGATATAAAGAGTTTTACGTTCTGTATTTTCTGATTAAAAAACACGAACAACTTTGAAAATTATGAAATGCAAATATGCCAAACACTCCTTGTTTTGAAGCTAGAACAAAATTCACCAAAAACAAAGAAAAGTAATTAAAAAATATTCTTATACCTATATGTTTTTCACATCTCTTGTAGACTTGTACAATATTTTTTAAGATAAAAATGAGTATACTTGTTAATTTCATTCCCTACGTATATTATAAAAGTTAACATTAAGCCCCAGCTTGATGACCATTATTTTGAAAAAATGAAATTTTGAATAATCATTTTTTGGAAGATGTATGATTAAAAAAATAGGAATTTTTTTTTTTAATTTATGTACAAAATGTTTTACTGTGTAAATATGTGGTTGAAAATGAATATAAGAATTAAAATTTTTTAAAATAATAGTTGTCAAACAAGGGCTAAATTTGTACTTGTTTCATATAAGCAGATCTCTTTATTGGCATTAATTACGAAAATATTTTCATATTTATTCGAGGTAAGACAGAGAGACTATCTTACATCTAGAAATTAGAATATGCAAATTTCAGTTCATCATAGTCAAGTATAACTATAAAATTTCTGATTTTTTTTCTTACTCTCTTCCAGGATATGCTGCTCGGACAAGCCATTCTTGCTTGTGGTAAATATCTCTATATTAATATAATCCACGATTTTCCATTAAAGAACTTTTCATCACCATTAGATCAATTTGTAAGCCTCACATTCATCGATAAGACATTTCCGGAGTTGGATAAGCAATGAGATATTTTCACGAATAATTCTAATTGTAGAGGTTTTGTTCACATTACAGATGCTGCCACAGAATTTTTCAGGGATTTTGTTCACAGCAACATCTGTGTTGTTCTTGTTCCTTTTTTTTTTGGTCATCTTTCAACCAGAAATTCCCAAATACCGCCGTATAAATTCTGTGAACCAAATTCTGTAAGTGTAGCAAGGTTCTATTTTCACAGAATTGGTTCCGAGTAATCAATTCAGATTAGCAAAACTGGAAAGCATTAAAACACTCACATGGAAAGATCAAATAGAACGTTAAATCAAATGGCATAAAGATAATTATTCCCAGCTTTTAAGTAATGGTATTAGATTAAGACAAATTAAGTAATATCCAGCTAGCATCTCTCAACACACGCCTTCGCATCACATAAAGTCGATATTTGGTACGAAGTATTAGAATTAGACCACACTCAACTCTATATCCAACACAATTAACACAGATCAGTATTACGTGAAGTTCAGAACTGTTCCATGATCTTGAAATTTTAGGCATCAAAGATGTATCCCCAGAGACGTTCATTTGGTCACTACCACATTAATAGCGAGTAACAGAAGATACTATACAGTATCAAGAAGCTGCAATACTACAACTTCAGTTCTGGTGAGGTTCAGAAAAATCATGTTACTTGGTATATCAGCGTAAGAAGACAAGTTAACATGAGCAATCAATGCAGAATGCAACGGTACAGCAAAGCAATGACAAGTAATGCACAAGCTCAAGGCTAGAATTTGACGAGAAAGAAACAAAAAGTAAATAAAGGACAAGAAGATTACTGGGTCAATCTACAAGATTCAGTGGCACCATTCCATGCTGGTTGGATAATTGCTGGCATAAAACTACTGGTAACAAGAACAGCACATAAAGAAGCAAATTATGTATGTATTTGATAAACCTTTATTATATCAATAACCTCCAGTAGCTGGAGAACTCGACAGACTATGGATGACATAGAGAGTTCATTTGCTCTCTTTCTTGTCAGTCTTCTAACTTCAAACGAAGGGTTCAATGTACACTATCTCAGTGTTGTAGAGAACCAAGTAAATTTATCAAAGGTGATATTTGCCAAACTACACAGCCCAACTATCACCAAGTTTACTAAAAATGTCATAAAAAACTAAATAATACTGCCACACAAAATCATCACCACGCTGTCCAAATATATATATATATATATATATAGAGAGAGAGAGAGAGAGAGAGAAAAGATTACAAGGGACCCACCAAAAAATCACAAGAATTCCTCTACCACAATTCCGAATGTGGCACCGCCTGAAAAAGATGCTGGTCAAACCGAATAGAGAGGACAGTGACACCACAAGAAACTAGAACCCACAGCAGCAATAGATAAGAGAGGCCAATTCACAATTTCTTAAACCAACATCGATGCTAGATGGCAGTGATTTAATTAGCAAATCGGAAAGATTTCCTTCAATTAAAAAATAAACCTGTGAGGAATTCAACTACCAACAAGGTTAGTGACAGCGGCACAAGGTTTTGAACCAAAAAAGGTTAAGGAGGATTTCGGCAGAATAATCAACTGACAATAACAAGATTGACGAAAAAAAAATCATTTGTTGTGCATTCTCTGGTATCATGTTGAATTAAAATAAAGCACTAATAATAACACACGATATATTGTGGTTCGGCAATGTGTCTACGTTCACAGGATAAACGACGGTCTTTTATTATGTGTATCATCATTTACAATAGTCACAAATACATATAGCTACACTCCCAATAAGGAAACGAAGCCTTATGTGGAAACTAACAGTATATGGTAACTCTAATCCTCCTCTCTCCAACACTCAGACTGAAGATATTGTCATAATGAAATTTGAGCATCATTCTTACCCACATAAGAAACAACGGATTTACTCGTATCAGCAGAACAGCAATATCAAGTAACTGAACTCCAGGTTAAGAAACTACCAACCTGAACTTTTCAATCGTTCTTACCTGACAACAAAATCCGAAAGATATGGGAGAAAACCATTACATAGCCAGAACACAACAGAAGTAACAAAGACATGCATGTGAACACCTTAGCGAAACTCTATGATCAGATCCACAAGCAACTACTCCATGATGCATTACGTGTGACTGAAGGAAGCATTTTTGCAAAGTTCATACACACCAGATTATAGAAATACACGGAGTTTACCTTTAGGAGTAAATTTTCCTTCCAAGTAATGCTCCTTATCCCTTGGGGTGATCCAAAAATATTAGACGACAGACAAAGAAGTAACAAAGATGATATCCGATTTCACTGTTAATAATGAAGGCTGATAGCACAAAATCACCTGCAATAACTAACAGAAACACATAACACAACTATATTTGTTCATCGCAGTTCAATGTGCAAGCAGCTTCCTTGCTTCATTGGTTGAAAGAGAATGAATGGAGCACGCTCCAAACCAAATGCAGATGCAGTAATCAGTGTTTATTTGATACAAATTGTACAGGTAGCAGAAAACCTATAACTACAATAAAAACTAGTAGCATTTGTACTTGGAACATGAAATAACAACAGCAACCGGCTGCGGAGGTTCTTCCTTCAAACATGTTATCCAGATCCAATAATGCATTTTGTATGAGCAGAATAGTACCAAAACTTGAGCCAAGTGAAAAACATAACCAAAAACCTTTAACTGTTAACATTCCCTGCTATTTTTGTGAAGTCTTACATGATCTTCCATAGCAAGAAACCAGAAGCTCAAAAAGCAAAGTGAAGGCCCCACTAAGACACAGATAAGTTCACTTTCAGGGCCATTCAAGACAAAGAGAACAAGAAAAATCAGCATAGCAATTTCTGTTGAGAAGAGGCATTTATGAAGGCTTTACATATGCTACACACTATTTACTTCTCATCTCTTTCACGTCAAGAAGAGATATATGCAACATTGACAATCAGAAACTTCCATACTTCCATCACGTATTACCCAAATAATACAAGATTCTTAATTCAAGAAGAAATGTGATGTAAAAAAAAATCTCTGACCTAAACTGTAACAGATGGATTTAGCAAAGCAATTACCGTAACCACAATCGTAAGAAAATTTAAAAACCGGAGCAAATATAAAGCAAATAATAAAGATTATAAGTTCTGTGAGAAATAAATATCATAAAGATGGTATTTACTTTCAGTTAAACAATGTCACGAGGTAGAAAGGCAGTGAAGCCAATTCCAGCTACTGACTTAGTGTTTGAGATTGTGAAATATAGATTCAACAAAAAATGGTAATCTAATTGTACTGGCTATAGAACATATACGAAAAGCCACTACACGACACTGTATACATTAAATTGCTAACGGCAAAACTATTAAGAAAACTACCAGAGTTATTCCACATCATTCATTACTAATAAGCTTAATGCACAACAAAAGATTCTTACGTCACTAAGCAGCCTCGACAAACAAGTCGTCCACTAAAATTATAATAAAAAGAGTCTTGTTTCACTAAAGCTTGACAACCATGTCATCAACTACAATTGCAACAAAAAGCAGTCTTCTTTAACTACACAGCTTTGACAACCTTGTCGTCACCTACGGCATTAAGAATTGGAAGACTGCTTAGGAATTCATCAAGACCCTCAAAAAACCCAATCCCTTCAATGTTATCATCCTCACCACGTACTGGTCCATTTTCCTGGTTCATGCTTGGTGCAGGTTCTTCGACTTCATTGCTGAACTCCACATTCAAATCCAACTTCTCAAAATGCGTCTTCCGAGCATTACCTGCAGCTCCTCCTTTCTTACTTGACTTACCCACTGACTTATTCAGCATCTCACTCCCTTGAGGGGGTACAATTTCATCTTCTGCATTCCCATTCTTTTCTTTAACTCGTCTTTTCTTGGTATTTCCAATTGTCGCTTTCTTGGGTGTCTCACTGGCACTCTTTCCTTGCACATTCATCACTTTGTTCTTCTTTTTTGGTCTATCACCCTGCCAATCAGCATTGGACTCACTTGAGTCTGACAGTTCCACATAAACCTCATCATCTTCAACATATACCCTAGGAGCTGAAGCCTTCCGTTCACCCTTTTTATCCACATAATTCCCATTCCCCATTTGAGGGCAAGTAAACATAGGCGAAAACGGGGTCCAAGTCGAAGTCAGACCCCTATTTTTCTCCATATTTTCCATTGAAACTCCCAATGGCAAAAATCCCCAGCAATAGAAGTAACTCTCTTGCCCATTCACAATTGGAGATGGTGATGGAATCACCACGCCCTGAAAGGCCCTTCTACAATTCTGACAGCGGAGAGTACACTCCGCATACACCCCAGGATACTCATACATATGATAGCAATAAGGACACGCAGTCCAGAAAGTAGAGCCACTGTCATTTGAGGGTATATCCACTCTCTCCTCCTCCTCCTCCACCTCCTCCTCTTCTTCTTCATCCTCCTCCACCTCCGGTGCATCCATTCTCTTCACTTCTGGTTCATCCACTCTCTCCTCTTGTACATTCTCATTGGCATGCACATTAAGATTTGACCCAGAAACAGAAGGTACATTACCAGTGAAACAAGTGTAGTTTTGCAGTGGCTGCTTATTCACGGGTTCTTGAGCCGACCCCGAACCAGACCCAAAAACCATATTAGTACCTGAACTAAAATTAATGAAATTCTGTGGTTGGTGCTTACTTGCGTGTTCTCGAATTGACCCAGCAGCCACTGGGTCAACCAGTTGCGCATGTACCAGCACTTGAGGGAAATGAGTCGCAGAACTGCTGCTGCCACCATGTACATGTGGTTGAGGTTGAGCGTGAGAAGGGTGACTCATACTACCAGCACTGTTATCCCCAAAGAAAATTAAGTTCTGCTGCAATGTGGGGATGCTCAGATGTTCCTGAGGCACGAGCAGGGGGTTGAACAGGTCGGTCTGCGGCTGCAGGTGTGGCTGCATATAGAAAGCAAGTTCTTTGTCGTATAAAGATTTCTTCAAAGGATTGGAAAGCACCGTCCAGGCTTCAAGCACGAGGTGGAAGGCCTGGTCAGCAAATGCGAACTTATTCTTAAGTGGGTTTAGGAGAAGAGCCAAGCGGCGGTACTGAGATGCCACAACCTCCATGTCACGGCCCTGGTGAGGCGAGACCTGAAGAATCGAATACCAGTCCTGCAAGTTATTCCCGATCCGACGGTCGCCAGAGAGAAGCGTGTCAGTCACAGCCAGAATTTGGTCGGCGGGTAACAGGGTCGGGTCAGAATCACGCGCCCGGGTCGCAAACGACTTACTCCTCATCAGGTCACGCTTCCAAAGCAGCTCTTCCGCGATCGTCAGCAACCTCAACACCTCCGCGCTTGTGGTGGTCGTCGGAAAAAATGGGTGCTCCATTCTTAACCTTAACTTTTCCGAAAACAATTAACCTCTCCTCCTCCTTATAATTGGAGAAGTAATATGTGAAATAGAAATGAAAGGGACACTGCCATACTGGGGTAGTAGTGCAAGAAGAAAGAGGGGAAACTATGATTGGACGGAAAAGCCCACGAGTTTTAAAGAAAAGAAAGGGGTAGTTGGAGATTTTGAGGATATAAAAGTAAATTAAAACGGCGTGTATGTATAGGTGTATGTATAGGCTGTGACGTTGTGAAAAGGATTAAGGCTTTGCCATGTTTCAAAATTGAAAGACATGTGCAAAACGGTGATGCTTAACCCACCATGCACAATTTCTTACTTGTCCTGCTCGGCGAGAGTGAGTTGGGCCACCTGGTATTTAACGGCCCAGCCCACATAAAGAGAGAATATAGCCAAGGTGCACTTAATTAACTATTATCCCTTGAGATACATTTGATGCAAGATATGGATTTATTTAATGGAAGATCGATGATAAGAAATAATTATCGATTGGAGTTTAGTAAGTTAAATATTTTTTTAAGCGTAAGTAATGATTTTCAACATCGGGGGGAGAGCCTATATTTTTTTTTAAACATTGGTGGAGTCAGCTGCACAGTGAGGGGCCTGTAAGGCTCCTGTGAAATGAGCCCCTGTACTTGGGGAATAATTACCATTATTAGAAAAATGTCGCGTTGTGTAAATCACCATTATTTGGTTGAATAAATGTATGATATAGGGCATTTTCTACTTATGTTTGCTAGAATTGAACTAGAAACCAAATGGATGAGGCTGGTCCACCATCCATTAAAAGTCATTATATATTTTATTACATTAATCTATCACAATTTATTTAGAAAAAATTAAGAGAAGAGATTATTTAGTATCATGACACAAACTTTTTGAGATGATAATGATAACATAATAGAATTAATATATGAACATAATCATATTAGTGCTCGCACAAAACAATTTTGAGGTTACTATTTTCTCATGTTGATCTTTAACGTACAAGCTTTTATAATCACGGCTAGCTTTTATAATTTTTATCATATTAGTACATATTACGAGTTTCATTCCATCATAGATACCATTATGCAATAATTAAAAGTTGTTATCAAGGGGACTTCATTGTAGTTAAGACGTCTCAAGTTTGGTGCAAATTAATTGTATTCAAGTTAAAATTTTGTTCGAGGATAAGGGACTGAGAGTACCACAATTTATAATTTTTGATAATATTTGTTGAAAAAGCAATTTATGCAAGTTGTTAGACAATGAATTCAACGTGGTCGACATGCGGTTTTACAACAAATGGCGCTTAATCGTCTTCTTGAAAATCAACAGAAAGTCATTTTAAGTATTTTTAATGCAGTTCATCGAAAGAAGGCCTTGAGAAATTTAAAATTGTTTCAACTTAAATCAAAACTATATAAATGTAGAAACAAAAAGAGTTGTTTTCTTCAATTTGGCTGGCATTCCCTGTTTTCATTTTTGAACTTGAACATTTCTCTTGATGATAAGAAATTATTATCAATTTGATGTTTTGTTAGTCAAATGTTTTTGTCAGTATAAATAATTATGTTTCTAAGGTTGTACAATTGATACTCATCTTTATGTCCTTAGGTTTTTACTTTCTAACTTGTGAGTGACTACCTTACCTTAATTTTACTCTAACACTCACACTCAAGCTAATTTTTTCGTATTGCTTATCAAGATCAGGAACGGATTTAGTGTGGGGCAGTAAATTTCAAATTTTACCCAAGATTTTTTCAAAATTTTCAAAAAAAAAAAAAATCTTTATAGTTTTCAATTTTTGTCTCCACAATTAAAATTTTGTAAAAAATGTCCTCACAATTCTTTAATCCTAGATCGGTTAAGACAAAAATATCTAATCTCGCTCAAAATGGGATAATGCCGACATCCATCTCTTTTGCTACAAGTTAAAAAATACATGCACAAGTTTTGTTGAGAAAAAAAGGGGGCAAATAAATATTCAACGTCAACGAACTATACAAATTTTGTTACGTATAAATTTTTCCTTTCTCTAAGAAAAATATTACATGAAATGAACGTCTAATTTATAATTAAATACTCTGAACTATTTTCACATAAGTACTGATGGACTATTTTCAAAGGTTTGGCCCATTATCAAAGGTCATACACATTGGATTACGAAATCAATTTGACATAATTAGGGGAAAAAATATTATGAACAACCTTTTAAATTAGCAAAAGTCCATGAAAGTGATTGCAGTCGCCATTACAACGACTGCAATACTTCGTGGATTGGTTTAAAAACTTTTGCACCCCGGCCCCTTGCGGACTAACGTGTCGAGACTCGAGAACACGTGATTGAGAATAAGAAATGAGGTCTCTCAATTTACTAGGAAAACTAGGAGAATAAATTCTATGGTATCATCACACATTTTTTGGTTTGATAATGATGACATAATAGGATCAATATATGAGCATAATCATGTTAGAGCTCCCACAAGAAGATTTTTAGAGCACTAGCGCACAAGCTTCTATAGTTGCGGCTAGCTTATGGCACAGTCGATCACGAGCCTACGCCACGTTTGGATCGTGCTTTTTATAAATTAAATGGTCTAAATACATATTGGCACTTCTAGATCGAAGTTCATGTGCCCGTGTGTGTGTGTGTGTGTGAGAGAGGGGGAGGGGGAGGGGGGGGAACGGTCATAGAGCTATGCTATGTTTGGACCGTGCTTTTTATAAACTATAACTCATCCAACACATTTTAATGTGTTCGGTTCGAAGTCTATATTGGAGTTTTGAGAAGATACAGTGTGCGTATGTGAGAGAGGGAAAAGTTTATCACAAGGCTATGCTACTTTTGAACTGTGCTTTTTTTAGATTTTTAATGATCCAACATATTTTTACGTGTTCATTTTGAAATCTTGAAGAAATCCGTATTTGAGAGTGGAGATAAAAGTGTGATGCCCACAAACTCCTTGTTTGATGGCCATTATTTTGAGAAAAAGAAGTTTTGAATAATGAATTTTTTGAGAATGCAAAATATTTTATTGTGTAAATGTGTGGTTAAAAATGAGTATGAAAATTAAAGAGTTTTGAAATAATAATTGTCAAACCGGGGCTTAATGTAATCACTGCAAGGCTGTCCATACCACCACTCTTGTACCCAACCGGCCGCCGAATTGGTTGTTTGCCGGCGGCCGTCTCGCTTTGAAATCCCATTTTAAATAGAATTAGCAAGCCTGCATCTCTAAAATCCCAACTTACTCTACATATGCATTTTGCATGTGCCTGCCAAACCCACTGTTGTGTATAGATTATGATCGTAATGAACAATTAACTCTTCCTCGTTATTTCTTCTCACAGTTATTATACCTTGCAAAATCTCCAATAAAAAATAAAAAAGAAGAAGAAGAAGAAGAAGAGGAAATTTCCTAAGAAAATGACTCAACTAGACAATATAAATGTAAAAATATTTTCTAGTTTTAAAATTTTGATTATTTCGTTGGTTTCAGTTTCATAATTTAAAAGTGTTCTTCTTGATTAAAGGTGGAAGATTTTTTCTTATATTTTCAGCCTCACTCACTTGAATAACAGTTGAAATGGTTTTGGAAACGAGTGAACATAAAAACAGATTTTTGAATCCTAATTTTAATTTTTGCATGTATGTGAAATTAAATAAAAATGATAAAAGAATATATTGATTGCGCTTTTGAATGTGACAAAATTAAGAAGATCCCGAACTTTAAGTTCCACGATAAATTTATTCAATCTCCCTCAAGTAGTGAGTCTAAAATGGATCAAGAATCCAAAGACACTACACTCAACTTATAATCACAAGGATCATTACTTATTCACAAAAAATAAAAATGAAACTAGGGGTGTTTTCAACTGAAATTTTAATGAATTTTAAAAGATCATAAATTCTAATGAATTTCATGAATTTGAATAAATTTTCACAAAATTCATAAAAATCTCATTAAAAATGAGGAAGGTTCAAAAGTTTGTTATGTTTATTTTTAAGCTTGAAATTTATCTAAATCTTTTGAAAACACTTTATTAATTATTAAATTCTTATAAATCTAGAGTTGTTGAGGACACTTAGAGTGTGTTTGGTAGGGATTTTTGGGGGAAGAATTGATTTTTGAATAGTGATATGATGGGAAATGTGTGGTTGAAAAAGAAGAAAAAAGTATTGATGTGATGGAAAGTATTATT
>CAIGRT010019762.1:0-11021 GCA_903798405.1 Fraxinus platypoda | reverse complement strand
TCCCAGACAGCTGCTTTATGGTTGAGGTTGAAGCAATTGTGCATGACTAAAAGTCTGACAAGCAAGTTGAACCTCAAGCAGTTTTTATACTCTCATTGAAGGAGGATCATTAAAAGATCACCTGGCTGTATTTAAGGAGATCGTCGCTGATTTGGAAACTTTGGAAGTAGAGTATGATGAAGAAATTTGGCCTTGATCCTATTGAGTTCGTTGTCCGCTTCGTTTTCTTCATTTAGAGACACGATCTTGTACAGTCGTGATACTCTCACCATAGANTTGAACCTCAAGCAGTTTTTATACTCTCATTGAAGGAGGATCATTAAAAGATCACCTGGCTGTATTTAAGGAGATCGTCGCTGATTTGGAAACTTTGGAAGTAGAGTATGATGAAGAAATTTGGCCTTGATCCTATTGAGTTCGTTGTCCGCTTCGTTTTCTTCATTTAGAGACACGATCTTGTACAGTCGTGATACTCTCACCATAGAGGAAGTGTATGATACTTTGTATTCAAAAGAGAAGATGAAGCATCTAGTTTCTGAGGCCAGAGATAGAGAAGGTCTGGTTGCTCATGGTGGTTCTGGAAGGGGCAAATCGAAATCTAAGTTCAGTAATCAAATTTGTAACTACTGCAAGAAGAAGGGGCACTTGAAGAAGAATTGCTATAAATTGCAGAATAAAAAAAGGATGGCTGCAAGTAGATATTCAGATACTTCAGGCGAAGCAGACATCGCGAAGAACGTTGTAAGTGATGGAGATCTCTTAGCTATTTCTGACATTGAGTCAAACCGGAAGATGATTAGATTCTTGATTCAGCATGTGTTTCATATGTGTCTTAATAAGGACTTGTTTACTACATATGAAACTGTTTCCAAATGTATCGTCCTTATGGGAAATAACGCATCTTGTCGGGTTGTTGGTATTGGTACAGTCAGATTGAAACTTTTGGATTGGACAATTAGAACACTTGGCCAAGTTCAACATGTTCCAGATTTGAAGNCTTGTTTGCTACATATGAAACTGTTTTTAAAGGTTTTGTGGTAATGAGAAACAACGCATCTTGTCGGGTTGCTGGAATTGGCACAGTCAAATTGAAGCTTTTGAATGAGACAATTAGAACACTTGGTCCGGTTCGACATGTTCCAGATTTGAAGAAAAATCTCATCCCGTGTCTATCCTTGATTCAAAAGATTATGAGTTTTTTGGTGGAGGTGGAGCTTTGAAGGTTTGTAAGGGTGCCCAAGTTGTATTGAAGGGACAGAAAATGTCTTAGTTATACATCTTGCAGGGTCGTACAGAATTTAGAAGAGTCAATTAGCATAGGTTCAATACCGTGGTGGACATTCAGTTTGGTACAATACCTTTGAGAGCTCGTAAAGGGTTGGGTTTGAAGAGTACTGCTCAGTGGAGTTTAGAAGATATGGATAATGCCGCATTGCCACCATCACCTGCGGTGCCATTGTATTCAGTTGCTAGAGACAGACCCAGTGGAAAAAAGCGTATATGGATGCTGATTTTGTTGAGCATGTTTTAAGTGGAGTAGAAGGTGTACAATCTAGCAAGAGGCCTTCTTTAAAAGCATTTAAGTTTGATTCTGCTTTGGGGTGTGTTACAGCCCATTTTGATTAATTTAAAATCATTATAATTTTTTAGGAACATGAGGTAATTCTGCAGAGTAGTACTTGGATTCATTTGAAGAGGTGGAGTATTGTGTTTTGTTAGAGAAATTAATTTTTTTGTTATTGTTGAAGAAGCTGTTTATTCTTTGGTGGAATTCGTGTCAAGGTGGAGATTGTTAGAATTTAGGTGTAACTCGAATTCCTTATTAAAGTAATTGATGAATTCTAATTGAAGTGCACATCAAGAAAAATTCAGTTTGGAATGTTATTGGAGTCCTATGTCAAGTTGAAGTTTTATTTTGAAAACTCATTGAGAGTTGTAATTTGTTTTGGACTCGATTTTTTGGTATTCTACTTTATCAACAACTCTACTATGAGGGTTTGAACATCCCCTACATATTTCCTATAAACACTAGATTCTTCTATACAATTTTATGGTATGAGAAAATAGATTACTAGAATTATAGAATATATTGTAATTTTTCTCCCTTCTCCATTATTTTTGAGTCAATAAAATGTCTTAATTTCTCTGCCATATTCTTGTCTTTATTATTCTTTTGCTTGATCATATACTTCATTATTATTTACCATAACTTCAACATCTCAATCCGGTGGTTTGTTTCACAACACAATGCATCTTCTATCTAGGAAAAAACAGAAAAGGAACGTACAAATATCTATTAAAAGATTCATCCAACTTAGATTGATCATATAAAATGGGAAACCCTTAAAATTCTCTCTCTTAATTTCCAACTAGAAGCTAAAATCCTATCCTTATTCCATACAGAGACAATCCAACTCTTTTCCTTCAAAATGTCTGTTATAACCATCAAATATTCAAGAAAACAAAACATTGCAGAAGTTAATTGGTTTCTGGAATAATAGGTCTTGGTCGCCACAAAAGGAATACATGAAATGAAGGGAGATTTTGTCTTCTTTCGTCTTTATTTTTCTCTCCTATTTTCTTTTTTCTTTTCTTTTTTAGAGATCTGTTGTTTCACTAGTTGTATTTCTCTCCCATCAAAGTCAAAGAAGCTCTACCATCTATTTCCAATTCCAATACAGTGAATAGTTTTCCAAAAGAGAAAAGGTGTTCTGCTTTGAGGCCAAAATACACCAACATTCTGAATTGCCCATTTAGCCATTTCATGTCTACGGGGAGATCACTGGACCAACACATGGCTCCAAAGTTGAATCTAAAATGAGCTACTAAAACAAGATAAAAGACTGGCTTTCCTACATCTCTTGTATAAAATGGAATGAAAGGTTCATGGAATCCTTCAATATGCTCTTTTAGCATCCCAGGCTTTCCTACATCTCAGATCATGCTTTACTTCTCAAATTTGCAAGTTTTCCAAAATTATTGTGGTAATATTTTTTTTTGCTTACACGTTTTTAAGATTAATTTCTCCCTTTCCTCTTATTTGCTTGTTCTGGACTCTCTAAGTTTTTATCCGGTTTAGGATTATATGTATCATTTATGAGGTCCAATCAGGGACGGAGCCTCATATGGGCTGTACTCCCAGGCTGTCTGTTGCCCAACTTTTTTTATTTTGTTTTAATATAAATTGAGTAAAAAAAATTTGCCTACTGCACAGTCCAAAGAGAACAACACCGACAAAGGTCTTTGAGATGGTACAGTAAATCTTGCTAGTTGTTCAATATTGAACTTAAACATAGAGTTTACAGCATTAAAAAAGGTCTTTGGTGAGTAAAATATAAGCTTTATTGTGTTAGAATGTACAAAATCTACTTGTTCTTTGCTATTTTAAAATTCATGCAACCTCAAATTTTAATTAAGACCAACTAAAAATGTTTCTTTCTTTCTTTCTTTATTAGTTATCGGATTTCCACCAAGATAATAGATATCAAATACAGTAAGTTAATATTTTTTTCTACACTTTATCGCCATCGAAATTCTAGGCCACCCCAAACACTACATCTAGCTCGTCCCTGACCCCAATGGAATGATATTTGTGGATTGCTTCCTGCATGTAAGTAATTTATTCAGGGTAATTTATAATGCATCTATAGGTGAAATAGCTCTTTGTCCATGTCATTAGTAATCTTCTGTAAAATAGTGTTTTATCATATATTCCAGAGCTATGAAATGCACTACATTGACAGCTAAATTTTGAATAATGCTATCTAGCAGCATTGGTACTAGAACACGGAGTAAGTTGCCACACTTGATTGAATCATGTGACTTTACATTTAAGTGAATCTATTATTTAATGACATGTAGTTGCCATCTAGACTAACCGATTGGCACTTGTGGTGCCAAATAGCATTACTCCTAATTTTTTCTTGAAATACGTCCAGTTGAATGTATACAATCTGATTTCAAATGTCTTTCTTCAATTTTTATTCCGATTTGGCTAGATTTCCTAATTAAAAAAAATCAGTTGCCTTTGATACTTTCATGTCTAATGCTTCTGGATTCTTTTTCACAGGGTGGAATAATTCGACAAGAGTTATTCTACATGTTGAAAGATGAAAAAGATGTGCATTTCTCATTTGGTAATGTCCAAAAAGACGGTATCAAGCAAGCCACAAAGGGAATGCACTCGTCTAAATTCTGCCTCAACATAGCAGGTGATACTCCATCATCAAATCGTCTATTTGATGCCATTGCCAGCCACTGCATCCCTGTCATAATTAGTGACGACATTGAGCTTCCCTACGAAGATGTTCTCGACTATTCTGAATTCTGCATATTCGTCCGTACATCAGATGCTCTCAAAAAGAATTTCCTCATAAACCTTATTAGGAGCATTGGGAAAGAGGAATGGACAAGGAAATGGAAAAGGCTGAAAGAGGTAGAAAACTTTTACGAGTTCAGGTATCCATCAAAGGACAATGATGCTGTTCAGATGATATGGCAAGCTGTTTCTAGAAAGGTTCCAGCTATTAAAAGGAAGCTTTATAGGGCTAGGCGGTTTTCTCGTACTATTGTCTCTGGACAAGGAGAGGTTATGTCAGTCAATATCCCAAGAAACTTTTGGTGACTGTTGATTAGGGCTTGAAACTTTCGACATACCAAGGTTTGTCTTGAAGATGGTGGATGCCCTTTGTGCACTCGGAAGTGTTCAGTGGAGGATGATCATGAGCAAAAAGCGTGGAAAAGTGAAATTGGAATTGGTGGGGGAGGGGTTCAATTTTAGTTATATTTCCATCACAGTAGAAATAGTCAATCAATTTTGTTCTTTCATTTATCTGTTGAGTTTCTCAATGTTGGCTGTGTAGTTTTAGTTGCTCTGACCAATTTTTAGAGTGAAAGCAAGAAGCCAGTTTTAAAATTCTGCCTTATAGAGTACTTGAATTAATGGATGATTCAATAGATGAACATTGTACATTTTTAGGAGGATGTTAGTACTCACTGAATCACTAGTTTCTTGATTGTGAAGACACCAGGCATTAACATGTGGCAATTTTAATCGGACACTGTCTTCGATTCTATTTGCTCGACTTACTAATAATCGCAATCATTGCATTGCTTAGGTCTGCATAGTGGTGGTTTTCTTGTTATTGTTAAATAAAAAATAGAACTAAATTTATGAAGAAAATCATTAAAGATTTTCGTATTTTCTAAAGCAAATACTAGGCTTAAGACCAAAGAAACAATAAAAACAATTGGCGAATTACGTAAATAAATACTAAGAATTCAGAAGTAGGTTTCCGTAACCAAGATTTTTCAACGAAATGTAGCAAAAGCATAGAACCTTTTACAGCCAATGACTAGTCCAGAACTATTAGTAGATTACAAAATCACATCCAAAGATTCATTACAAGATAATATCCTTTATTCATCTACTTTCAGCCAAAAGTCTCAATGAGGAAACCTTTGTAGATGCTCATAAACTTGGCCACAAACGCTGCAAGATTGATCAAGAAAAAAAAAAAATATTCCAGTAGCAGTAAATAAATTGCAAGCTTCTAAAATTCTGAAAGTTGCATGGCATAAGATATAAAGATAAAAGATGTATAGCATCATTCTGATCGGTGCATGACTCCAGTAACAGAATATAAGATTGGTGAATTGAGAAAAAATATGAAGTTTTTCGGCACTGTGATGCTCAGTTCATATGAATCACTCTGAAAAGTTGGAGCCCGAAACTCGAGGTGGGATGCTCTTAGCGCACATCCTATCATTTGAAGCAACATAAGACTCTTATAGGTAAAGATGGCCTTGCAAAAACTCACACTTCACTAGCAGGGCCAGCCATTGGCGGAACTGGGGTGGGGCATGGTGGGTCACCTGCACCACCAGTTTTTTTTATTATTATTATTATGAAGATTGTTTTAGTTATTTTTTACAACTTTTTTCTTCTTTTTTAGATATTTACTTCATGGTGTTTACTTTCTCTTTAATCAGAAAGATGCCAAAAATTACATAATAATGGATTCAAAAGGTATAACAGTCTCAATTGAACGAAGCATATATCATTTTAATATCTTAATTCATCCATTATTTAATTTTTAGTTTTCGTTTCATTTATTTTGTTATTAAAAATTTATTGATCAATTCCAATTTTTAACAAATTAAATCAGATAATTTTATATGTCAATCTTTCTGACTTGCTCTTACAGAATTAAGGTTGAAAGGATAAAAAAAAAAATTCAACCATTTACAACCATTGATAAAGAATTCATCGAAAAGTTAAGAATTAGTAATTTTTTTAACAATTCCTCTGATTTTTAAGAAATTGTCCTTACGATATATACAGTACCTTGAATTTAAAGATTATACATGAATAAATGGTATCATAATGAGTTTTTTGAGTTAATTATCTCTTCAATCTTAATTTTTTTAGGGTGGAGTGTGTTGTTGGCATTGAATCAACTCATTTCAAAGTTAAAATTATTATATTTTATACTTATTTATTAAAATTGTATTTTCAAAACACCCCCATCAAGTTCAAGTCTAATTTAATTTTCGTCATAATTTGACTCATACATAATTTTATTATGGATGGCGCCAAAATTTGATCTCAAGATCTTTGTTTACTTTAATATTATATTTAACTATATTATCTAAATACTTAAATACTGAAAAGAAATAAATTTATTTATTTATATTCTATGTTTAACAAGAGTTATTTTTGTAATGAATTTAAAAAAATTGATGGAAAGATATATAGATTAAAAAAAATGTTAGATATACACTCCAAGTGTACGTCCTTATTGACATTTGATGTGCTCTTCAAAGATGATTGAAGGAAAAATTGTTTATTTTTTTTTAAATTGTTTAATGGTGTATAGTCACGTTGCACAATGTAAAAAATGATGTATATGTAGCATGATTGTATAAATAAATGACTCAATCATGTCAATATTAAGTCTAAACACCTGGTACAATAATTACCAACTTTTAAATCCTTCAACTTGATTTAATTTCTTATGAATTACCAAATTTCATTCACTAAAATTTCATTTTTCTATACAAATATTTTTCAATGTAGGTTTTGTAGCAGCGTGTTTTAATTTCTTATGAGCTACCAAATATTTTTCTAGTTTCAAGCATAAGAAAATGATATTGGTAGTAGTGTATATTAAGTTTGGTTTTCTCAATTTTTTCCAAGTTTGATTGTGTCCTCATTCAAAATATTTGCGTTCGCTACTGGAGCTAGCCCTGACTATAGACTGCGTAGGCGATCGCCTAAGGCCCCGTTTTGACAAGAGCCCCAAATTATGTAAAGTTAATTGACTTGTTAAAGAAAATCGAAAATTATAATTACAAAATTCTTTAAATTAGAATTATCATATGCAAATATAAAAAATAATAAAATTTGAAAATACAAACATCTCTAGAAAAAATATTATAAATAACATAAAATTTATCACATATATTTATGCATCACATAAATATATCACTGTCGTTTCTTTCTCTACATTCTTTCTCTACATATAATTAATTTGACCCCTTATTCTTTCAAACCTCATTTTTCTTTCTTAACAAGAAACAAAATGTCACTTTTTTCTTTTCAAAATCTACGATCATTACTTTTTCTAATGCTCTCACAATGGATCTTACACTTATTAAAGGAGTTGCTGCTAAAAGTACCGATATTCACTTCTCTCTAGATTCTTGCATTTCGTTTTATTTACCCCTTTTTTTCCAGTTTTTCAACGTCATTGTATTGATTAATATTTTAATTAAACTAATACTTCTCTGTGTCATGCAATCTAGTTTAGGATTTTTTCAATTCACTTATTCTATTTTTCCTTTTTTATGTTTGTACTGAAGTTTAAATCTTGCATTTTATCTTCCAATTTTTTTTATTATGTTCAATTTTTTAATGTATTTAATTATTTTCTAAATCAAAGTCAACAATTAATTTTAAGCACACATTTCATAGGACCCACAACTTTTTAACCACACATTCCATCAACTTTTATCAAAATCTTCTAAAAATATTATTTTAATCTCTATCAAGCAAGGGCTTAATATTCATAGGAGCCTCATATTTAAAGTTGGGATAAGGCCCCCAAAATATTAGGGCCAGCCCTGTTCACTAGGTACCTCCTCAGAAATGAAGGGATGTCAATGCTTTGGTAAATACTGGAAAAAAACTGATCAATTTGGATTTGATTTCTCAATCGGGAAATTTAGCAAGTAAACTAGTTAAAGAAAAAACAGGAACAATGATTCAACAACTATGATGCTTTTAAAGAAGTGACAAAGCTTCTCAAAATATACGGAAAATATGGAAAATATGCTACAGTATAATTTCAAACTCCAGAGAGAGATGATTCACCCTTTTTAGTTAATTATAGACTTTACTAGTTCGGCCTTGACAGCTGCTAAACTATAGATAATTAATCGCAGAAAGCATAATTAGAACAAATTATTTCATCACTCGTTCTATTAAGACTGCAGAGAATTTTCTGACATACCTTCAAGGTGAAATATCGCTTTCTGTCCAAGTCGTAACCTATGTTCCTGGGTAGTAAGCAAGAAAGTTCAAGACAGAAAAATAATTCATTTCTCCAGAATACTATATCTAATTCTATCAGTAAGTACAGAAGTTTCTCAGAAAGTGATAAGAAGACAAGCATCATTATCTTATAGGAATCAGATACTATATGTAATTGTCATCTAAGGAAAGCCTGGTTATTCAAGACTTCAATTATCTTCTAACAATATAAGCAGTGCTCTATACTCATACTTCATGTGTTCTCCTAAATTGTTCGGTACATAGTCATGTATACAGGAACCCTAAAATGGTCTTTTGCAAGGGTAAACTCTTATCTGCGGTCACTAACTTCAGCAAAATCTAAGTTCATTGACCTAATTGAGACAAATTAAAACCCTGCCTGCTCAGATGCGTCAATCCGCCTATAGGTATCCTTTTCCTGGAAACTGAAATCTTTTAATAGAAATTTCATTGGGAGTTCAGTGACAGCTGATGAAATTTAGCCCTTTTGCAAAGAAATATCACCAGGACAATGATTAGTATCAATTCATTGTAGTGCAAGATTTTTTGAGAAGTAATAATATGCAGAAATAAAATTGATGCATGACACCTATCTACAATTAATAAGAACTAAACATTGCACAACGTCACAAGAAATGTCTAAAAGCATTTAGGTGACTTACAAGATGTTAAAAGGTTTATGATAAAACATAAAAGAGTAATGAGATTGCAAACCCTGGGTCATATATACACAATAGACAGTTTAAGTAGACACAGAATTGAGAAGGCAAAAGAGAACAGAGAAAAACACATAGAAAATTCTCTGGAACATTGCTTCCAAGTACGAATAGCATTTGGATTAGAACTTACATAATATGCAGCCCAATGAGAAATCTCATGCTTCAGTTCCGAATCCAATTTCTTCAACAGTTCATAAAGCAATCTCTAAAATGAAAGGAAAAACTATTCCTCAGTTCTTTTTGAAACCAATTTTAGATTTTCCTTCTACCCCTATAGAAATTGAATGGGAAAGGGAGGAGTGTTCACAGTATAAGTTAACCTTTAAAATGATGTCTGGAGGAATACAATTGACAAGTAGCTCGTATAACTTTCCTCGGACTTCAAACAGCCTAGACCGAAAAAAGACATTTTCATGAAAATTATTGCAGCAACATAATAAATAAAATAAATAAGCAAGATAGAGCATAGCTTTATATCATAAATTTTTTAGCCTGGGGATGGATTGTCTTGATATAATATGTATATGCTCATTGTGTTCTTTAGGATTTCTTAGCCCCTGTTTGAGCCACATTAAAATTTTCATTCTCATTCTTCTAATCATTTTCAACCACACATTCTTCAATAAAATAATATTTTCCATCACATCAATAATTTTTCCTTTTTTTTCAACTACACACTCTCCATCAATCTACTGTTCCAAAATGCATTCTTCCAAAATGATATGGCTCAAATACACCCTTAAACTTCTCCTTAGTTTTTCATGATCATTTGCACCAAGAGTATAGCTATACAAATGTATTAATACCGTAACCATGCATAATAGATGCCAAGGTTCCAATATTGTTTTACCAAAACATGACATTGCTAGCATTAAGTATTCTCCTGAAACCATTATTTCTTAGACTTTCTCGCTATCTTAACCTTTAGAATGACCTTCTTTTACCATAAATAATAACATCAATACATAAATTTCTATGCTTTTAACAAAGCAAGCATCTATCTTAATTTTCCAACTGAAATTTTGGACAACTAGAACACCCCGAAAGTTCCTTTATAGTAATTAATGTTTAACTTAATACCTTAGTATATGATGATGAAAGTTAAGGGACCAAATCGATTGGGGATTCTGTCTCCCCTGATTTCACGAATTAGAAATGGTGTGATTGTATCTTCCATATATCATCTATGCATTTACGTATATACCATATATGTGTGTGAATATATATGAGAATCCTCATGCCTATATATACATATACGTATATAGATTCATATATAGATGTATATGTATGTACCTGCCTAGGAATCCGGATATATATGTCTAATATATGGGTTTATATATATGTGTATATAGAGAGAGATATGTGTACCTGCTTAGGAATCCGTGTATATAAATAGATGTATACACACACACGGAATATATTTAGTATAGTATATTACCCCATTTAGTGCACAATCATAGGGGTACCATGATGACACTTTCCCTTTCATGGGTACCTCTAAGTGCACTTACCTAAACTTACCCATTCCCACTTTTACTACCCCGAACTTCACTTTACACACCTGGCCCATATGATTCATGCATTATTTGTGTAAAGTGAAGTTCGGGGAATTACGACACACCTCGTATAAAAGACAAAAAGAAAAAGAAAGAAGTAATTCACTCTCTAGGATTGGTAAAGGAAGCTTTTAGCAAACCCTACATTGTTAGAACACTTTAACTTAATAAATAATTAAAGATAAATACTAC